>JAQZBX010050779.1:0-19551 GCA_029593785.1 Cabassous unicinctus | reverse complement strand
TAGATTACATAAATGTTACAAAAAATATATGGGGGAATCCCATCTGCCCTGCTCCCCACACCTGCCACATTTTCCCACATTACTGACATCTTTCATTAGTGTGGTACATTCATTGCAATTGATAGACACTCTTTGGAGCATTGCCACTAAGCATGGATTATAGTTTACATTGTAGTTTACACTCACTCCCACTCAATTCTGTAGGTTATGGCAAGATAATGGCCTGTATCTGTTATTTTAATGTCATTCAGGGCAATTCACAAGTCTCAAAAATGACCTTGTGTTATACCTGTTTTTCCCTCTCCCTACACTCAGACTCTCCAGTGGCCACTGCTTCCACACCAATGATATTTCTTGCATTGCTAGAATCACAATAAGTCTGTAGTAGAATACTAGTAAGTCTACTTTAGTCCATAGTTCATTCCCAAATCCTGAGGATTCTGCCATGGGGATGCCCACGCTACCTTTAATTGAGAGGGGGCTTCGATCCCATATGCCTGATGAATAGAACTTTCTTGCTTGCAGTTGTAGACACTCTCGGTTCCTTGGTATGTTGATTATCCATCATCTCCTCATTGTTAGTTGTTCTTCGTGAGGCCAATAAACTGGAGAATAGGTGTTGTAACTCTGTTGAGATTCAGGGCCTAGCTGGCACATGGACAGCCCAAAGATTTAAGTCTATTGGATGTACACTTACCAACTTTAGTATTAATTATAAGTTCAAATAGAAGGACAGAAGAGCCGTGTGTAGGGAATCCACAGCTGAGTCTAACTCTGCCACACTGGGGAGCATAAATTCCAAAGTAGGGCCCACTGGCAAGGGACCAAAGTCGTGAGCTATCTGCCCTTCCTATAGTGTCTGGATGTCTCCAAAGCCCCAGGATCCTCACTATTTGGCATAATATCTACTTTGGCTATCAATGAGATACTGCTGAGACGTGCATAAGCGTTATCTCTAGAATGACCTCCCAACTCACTTTGAAGTCTCTTAGCCATAAAAACTCATTTGTCTTTACCTTTTCCCCCTTTTGGTCAAGATCATTTTTTTCCAGTTGCATTGCTTGTTGGTACTTGGTAGCAATCCCTTGATGCCAGGGAGTTTCATCCCTGGGAGTCAAGTCCCATGCTGGGGAGAAGTTATTGCATTTATATGGTGTGTTTGGCTTAGAGAAAGCCACAATTGAACAACAAGAAGGGTCCCAGTAGGTAACTATTAGGCACCCTACAATACTAGGCTAAGTTTCAATTTAAAGAGCACAGGTTCATAAACATAGTCATCAATATCAAGGGCCCATCAATAGAACATCCTCCTTCACTAGCCATTGCTCCTGTACTCAGATGATTGTTGCTGATATATTAGAGAATGTGGCAGATTCCACCATTCCTTAAAGACAAAAGTAAGACCCCAGTTCCAAATTCCAGTGAGTATTTTTCAGTACTACATCTTCAGATTAAACTACGGTATTTGTCAATATTGATCACTCAGTTGTGTGTCTTTCTTTTCCCATGATTTCATCACTTGCATTCAAAAGTATCCTTAAAACTTATAGAATCATTAACACACAGTCCCCTAAATTATTTTTCAGAGAGATGTTTATAAAATAAAACCCATTGGCAAAGGAAATAACCTCCAAGACAGTTAAAAATAAATGCTCATTGACAAAACAGTTCTCAATTACCTCTACATCCTAACCCCTGACAGAAAATTTGCATCATGTTAGTGAGTCCCTGGCCCAGTTTTGGTAAGTTAAACTGGGCAATTTTAAAGACTTAGAATAATTTGAATAATTATTAGAATAATCAAAGAAGAGCTGTGAAAAAAAAAATAATAGGCAAGGCAGAGAAATTCGCCATCAGTAAATTTATCAACATATTCAGGTGCCTAGATATCAGCAAAAAATTACAAGCTATACTAGGAAATAGGAAGAGATGGCCTAGCCAAAATAACTCATGAAATATCCTGAAGAGATACAAGATTTAAGACAACTAATCAGTGATAATCACACAACTCTCCTAAATCACTCCAAAGAATTTAAAGAAAATATGACTAAAGGAAAAAAGAATATTAAGAAGATATCTGTTGAGCATAAAGAAATATTTGAAGCCTACAAAGAAAAGTAACAGACCTTATGGGAATTAAAGACATGATGGATGATATTAAAAATACATTAGATGCAGAAAAGAGCAGATTTGAATTGGTCAGAACAGAATTAGAAATTTCAAAAACAGAACATCTGAACTGGAAAAGACAGGAGAACCAAAAGAAAAAGGAATAAAAAATTTAAACAGAGTCTCAAGGAACTGAATGACAATGCCAAAAACACAAATATTCACATTATCAGTGTCCCAGAAAGAGAAGAGAATGGAAAAGGGACAGAAAGAATATTTGAAGGAGTAGTGACCAAAAACTTCCTAACCCTTATGAAAGACATTAATATCAATACCAATATCAATACCAATATTAATATCAATACCAATTGGTAATTAATACCAAGCAGGACAACACACCCCAAATAGAATAAATCAAAACAGACCTACCCTGAGACATCTACTATTCAGAATGACAAATATCAGAGAAAAAGAGAGGATTCTGAAAGGAGCAAGAGAGAAAAGAAAAGCATCACATACAAGAGAAATTTGATAAGATTAATTACCACTCTCTCATCCAAAACCATGGATACAAGAAGAAAGTGGTATAATACCTTTAAGGTATTGAAAGAGAAAAACCGCCAGTGAAGAATTCTGTATGGGATAGAAATATCTTTCCAAAATGAGGATGAGTTCAGTCTTCACAGACAAACAAAAACTGATAAAATATGTTACCAAAAGATCATAATTAAAAGAGGTACTACAGCAAATGCTGTAGCCTGAAAGGGAAAACAAGGGTGAGAGATTTGGAGAAGAGGTTAGAGATGAACGTTACTAGGAACAGTAAACTAAAGGGTAAGAAGACAGACAAGAGAATGATTTAACAACAAAGAGTGGAAGGACAAAATGGATGAAGTAAGTAATGCCTTTACAGTAATAACATTAAATGTTAAGGGATTGAACTCCGCAATCAAAAGACATAGACTGATAGAATGGATTAAAAAATATGAGCCATCTTTATATTGTCTACAGGAGATCCACCTCAGACATAAGGACACAACCAGGTTAAAAATGAAAGGTTGTTAAAAGGTATTCCATGCAAACAATAACCAAAAAAGAGCTGGAGTAATGATACTAATATTGGACAAAATAGGTTTCAAATACAAAACTGTTATAAGGGATGAAGAATACCAGTATATATTAACAAAAGGGGCAATTCACCAAAATAAATAGCTATTATAAATATTTATGCACTTAACATGAATGCCACAAGATGCATGAGGCACACACTGACAAAACTGAAGGGAGAAATAGATGTCTCTAAAATAATAGTTGAAAACTTCAATATACCACTATCAGTATTTGGATAGAATATCTGGACAGAGGATAAATTAAAAAACTGAGAACTTGAAAAATATGATAAATGAACTAGACCTAACAGATATCTATAGAGCATTGCACCCCAAAACAGCAGGATATACTATCTTTTTAAGTGCTTGTGAATCTTTCTCCAAGATAGACCATATGTTGGTCCACAAGCCAATTCTCAATAAATTTAAAAAGATTGAAATTATACAAAACAAATTCTCTGATCATAATGGAATGAAGCTGGAAATCAATAATAGATAAAAAAGGAGAAATTCATAAATATAAGGAAATTAAACAGCACACTTGTATAATCAGTTGGTCAAAGAAGAAATGGCAAGAGAACTCAGCAAATATCTTGAGACAAATTAAAATGAGAGCACAACATACTAAAACCAATGGGAAAATGCAAAGGCAGTGCTGAGAAAAAATTTATGGTCCTCAATGCTTACATTGAAAAAAAAGAAAGAGCTAAAACTGAAGACTGAACTGCACACCTGGAGGAACTAGAAAAAGCACAGCAAACTAATCCCAAACCAAGTCAAAGGAAAGAAAAAGTAAAGATCAGAGGAGAAATAAATGAAATCATGAACAGAAAAACAACAGAGAAAATCATCAAAACCAAAGGTTGGTTCTATGAGAAGATCAACAAAGTCGACAAACCCTTAGCTAGACTAACAAAATAAAAAGAAGAAACAAATAAATAAAATCAGAAATGAGAGGGGGAACATTACAACTGACCCCGCAAAAATAAAAGAGTTTATAAGAGGATACTATGAACAACTTACAGCACAAAACTAGACAATGTAGAGGAGATGGACAAATTCTTAGAACTATACCAACCACCTACACTGAACCTAGAAGAAATAGAAGACCTCAACATTCTATGAGGCCAACATCACCCTAATACTAACACCAGATAAAGATAATACAAATAAAAGAAAATTACAGAAAAATATCTCTAATGAATATAAATGCAAAAATCCTCAAGAAAATACTTGCAAAGCAGAACCAAAAGCACATTAAAATAATTATATACCAACATCAAGTGAGGTTTATTCCAGGTATGCAAGGGTGGTTCAACACAAGAAAATCAATTAGTATAATAAACTACACTGATAAATTGAAGAATAAAAATCACATGGTCCTCTTTATTGATGCAGAAAAGGCATTTGAAAAAATACATCATCCTTTCCTGATAAAAACACACCAAAAGACAGGAATAGAAAGAAGCTTTCTCAATATGGTAAAAAATGCATTGTACTCAATGTTGAAAGATTGAAGGCTTTCCCACTGAGATCAGTAACAAGACAAGGATGCTTCCTGTTCTGATTGTTATTCAATACTGTGCCAGAGTCTCTAGCTAGAGCAATTAGGATAAATAAAGAAATAAAAGGTGCCCAAACAGGAAAGGAAGAAGTACAACTTTCACTATTTGCTGATGCAGATCCATTATCTAGAATCTCCTTAAAAATCCACAATAAAGCTACTAGAACTAATAGACAAGTTCAGCAAAGTAGCGGGATACAAGATTAATACACAAAATTCAATAGCGTTTCTATACACTACTAATGTACAATCTGAGGATGAAATAAAACAATTCCATTTATTAATATAATAGCAACTAAAACAATCAAATATTTAGGAATAAACTTCACCAAGGACATAAAGGACCTGTATTCAGAAAACTATAAAACATTGCTAAAAGAAACTCAGGAGGAGTTAAATAATTGGAAGATTAATCCATATTCATGGATTGGAAGACTAAATATTGTAAAAATGCCAATTTTACACAAACTGATTTACAGATTCAACACAATCCCAATGAAAATCCCAACAGCTTTTTTTTGCAACCAATTCCCAAATTTATTTGGAAGTATAATGGGCCCTGAATAGACAAAAAGATATTTAAAAAGAAAAACAAAGTTAGAGGTCTCTCACTTCCAGATTTAAAGCATTTTACCTAGCTACAGTGGTAAAAACAGCGTGGTACTGGTGTAAAGACAGACACATTGACCAATGGACCCGAATCGAGAACTCAGAAATAGACCCTCACATCTACAGTCAAGTGATTTTTGACAAGACGGTCAAGCCTTCCCACCTGAGCCAGAACAGCCTATTTACCAATGGTGCTGGAAGAACTGGATATCCATATTCAGAAGAAAGAAAAAAGACCTGTATCTCACATCTTATACAAAAATTAATTCAAAATAAATTAAGGACCTAAATATAAAACCAACAACCATAAAACTCTTAGAACAATATGTAAGAAAACATCTTCAAGATCTTGTGGTAAGCAGTGGTTTCTTAAACCTTACACTGAAAGAATGAGGAACAAAAGAAAAAAATAGATAAATGGGACCTCCTCAAAATTGCTTTTGCACCTAAGGTCTTTGTCAAAACAGTGAAAAGGCAGCCAACTCAATGGAGAAAATATTTGACAATGACATATCCAAAAAGGGTTTAATATCCATGATGTATTTATTGATGTCAACAATAAAAAGGCAAACTATCTGATTAAAAAATGGGCAAAAGACTTGAAAAGACAATTGTCCAAAGAAAAAATACAAATGGCAAAGAAATATATGAAAAAATATTCAAAATCACTAAGGATTGTGTTAATGAAAATCAAATTCCAATGAAATATCATTTCACACCTATTAGACTGGCTGTTATTAAAAAGTCAGAAAACTGTAAATGCTGGAGAACATGTGGAGATATAGGAATGCTTATTCAATGTTTGTGGGAATGAATAATGGTGCAGCCAATGTGGAGGAAGGTTTGGCAGTTCCTATGGAAGTTGAATATAGACTTGCCATGTGAACCGGCAATACCATTACTAAGTATATATCCAGAAGAACAGAGAGAAATGACACGAACAGACATCAACACACTTATGTTCATAGTGGCATTATTGATGATTGCCAAAAGTTGGAAATAACGCGTCCATCAACTAATGAATGGATAAACAAACTGTAGTGTATACACATGATGGAATTCTATGCAGTGGTAAGAAGAAATGAAGTTATGAAGCATATAACAACATGAATGAACCTAGAGGACATTATGTTGAGTTAAGCAAACCAGACACAAAAAGAGAAATACTGTATGATTGTCCTATTATGAAATAAATTTATTGTGTAAATTCATGGAGTTAATAATTAGATTATAGGACACCCGAAAACAGTAGGAGAGTAGAGAATGGAAAACTGATGGTTAATCTGTGCAGAATTGATAAAAAAGGTTGCTTGTGAATCTTTGGAAATAAATAGAAATGGTTAAAACATATCATGGTGTTTGTAACTAGCAGTGCTATTGAATGGGTATGACAATGGTTGAAAGGGAAAGTCTAAGGTCAAGCATATTACTAGAAGGAAAGCAAAGAGCTCTAACATGGGTCTGTATGAAAGAGTAAACCCTCATGTAAAACATGAATGAGGGGGATATCATATATAGGACTGTTGTTACAAAATATAAATACAAATATACTAAAGAGAAAGCAGAAGAATGGTAGTAGCTATGTATGGCAGGTGAAGCATAGAGATTGAGAGGTGATGAGTTTTGTTTGTTTTTTATTATTATTATTGGAATAATGGAAGTGCTCTGGGAGGGACTGGGGTGATGAATGAACAAATATGTGAGTATACTGAATAGCACTGATTGTATTCTTTGGAAGGGTTTATGCTTTATTAATATGTATCAATAAAATTGTTTTGAAAATAAATAAATAAATGAATAAATAAATAAATGCACAGCCTTCTTTGATTTCCCAAAAGAGGAGGAAGTTGCTACTCATGTACCTACTTCAAAGACCCTCAAACTTCTAAGATCATCAAACATCCCATATTTCTGTGCAACTTTTCAGCTTCAACATAAAAATTCCAAAGACAATTCTAAATGTAATCCTCTGAGACCCCTCCAAATTTATGTTTGTTGTGCTAATGAGTCTAAACTTGAGTTTCAGCCTGTGACTCCAGAGAATAAAAGACATTGGTTCTTGTGTCTCCTAGGACATCATGCTTAGCCATCCCATTACTGACTCCCTAATCATACATCTTCCCTTCTGAAGGGATATATGTGAGAATCATTCATTTCACAGATTCGACTAGCACAGTTTTTAGGGAAACAGAGTCAACTAAATGAAGTTGTGCCCCTTTGTGTTTGAATTTATTGCTATCATATAGATGCCCTGCTCTGTTTGTTTGTTTGTTTGATGTTTGTTTGTTTTGAGGACTTAGAGGCTTAGTGGGAGAGAAAGACAAGACCAAGACAGAGCTGAAAGGATACAAGCCCTGAAGCCTCTGGGGTAAGCCATAGTAATGCCTTTATTGTGAATTCTCAAGAGAAATGGAAAATCAACTGAAGTACCTATAATTGGGCCTTGAAACAATTAGACCTCATGAACATAGGCTCCTAGCCTGGAAAAAGACCAGAGTAGCAGAAGTGCCTTTAACACACTCCTAATTCAATAATGTCCTCTATGATTGATTAAAGTTTCCTTCTCTCTCTCCTGACCACTTTTCTGTTTCCTCATATGACCTCTCTTTCTGTCTCTCTAAGATGCATGTTTTCACCCAGAGTCTTTCCATAGACTTTCTGTGTGCTAGAGAATAAGCCCCCAAGTCAATGCAGATGTTCACATATCTATGCAGTGTGGTCGAGGTGTTCACCTACTCTAAGCAGCGACAAGGGGAAAATCTTCTGGCATCAGTGACTAATGCTAGGTTATGGAGTGGAGATATTGTGCACTCTAACTTCAATCTCAGCCTTGCTTAATGCCCAATGAGTATAATAAAGGCAGGAAACATCAGCTGGACCATAACTCAAGGGAGCAGTGGAGAGGGCACCTCAGAACAGATAGTAGATTTTGGTTCTTTTTGAGGCCCAATTAGATGTACCATAGAAAGTTAATTTTCGACTATTACTACCTTCATCTTCAATACAGATCAAACTAATTAGAGGCTGAAGAAAATAGCAGTAGGTTTCAAAACTAAGAAATAATAAAGAAATAAAATTGAATTCATTGGGGTTATTATTCCTGTCCACTCATTTTCACTACTCCCTAGTCTAAGGGCTTCCCAAACCCATGATATTTATACTGTCTCTGAGTATCCAAATTCCCCCAATTTTGATCAAGTAGAGAACTTTTCTGTATTCAGTGACTAAAGGAATCATTGGGCCTCATTCTCTTCATCTTCTAAATCAATCCCAGTATTTGTGAAATTAACTAAGATTTTAAGATTAAATTCATTTGAAAATGACAAAATGTTAAGAATCCTATGTTATAGGTCTCTTGTTCAAGGAATGTTTCTGTACTACTTGCCCCTATGAAAAGGATGCAATAAGTTACATGCCAAACTGCTGGGCTCAAATTCCAACCTCACTTCTTGCTACATCTGTGCATTTGGGCAGTTCCCTACCAGCTTTCTGCCTCAGGTCTTCATCTGTTTAAAACAAGAAAGAATAAGGATCTAAATGGTTCCTATCTCATAAGATTGGTGTGAGAAATAAGTATCTTAATACATGTAAAGTGCTTGGAATGGTGTTTCGCATTATCTTCATTATCGTCAGCATCCTCCTCCTCATTATTCATTAGGACTAAGTGTTTTCATATTATGAATGGTTTTGAGGAGTTATCTTATGCATAAGCATGGAACAAATGACGGAAGAGGATTCTTTTTAGAATAATCCCCAAATTCAATATCTGCTGGTCCATAAGGTTGTATTATATTATATTATTATCAGAAGCAAGTTGGTAAACCGAGGTTTCCTTTAAAGAATCACACAAAACTAACTTCTGCATTGATCCTTCCTCTCACTGTAGAGATGCAAAATATTCCTTCTCCAGCCAATGCAGACCTGAGCTGAGTCACTCAATTTCAGTGAGAACTAAAGGCACTGTGATCTCTCTGATGGAAAAAGGAACATAAGATGAACAAAAAGGAAATTAATCAAAATAATTCTCCATTTAATTCAGACTGAAAATACCAAATGCTGAAATGTTCATATTGTTGGAGATAATGGCCTCAATTTATTTTTTGTTCTATTCAGGGGAATTGTATATATCCAACACTATTTGACAAATGTAGGAATAAGAGGAATTACTCAAAATAGAATTTTTGAGTAGGTTGCATTCCTTGAGTGCTGAATTAAAACTTATTTGAGCCATTATGTTTTATAATATCCTACAAGGAAAAGCTGATGTATACACAGAATCTAAGAAGATCCATTAGCTGGGGAATTTTGTGAATATTCAATATTAAGAGTGAGATAATAAGTAGAAAGCACAAATTTGTGTAGCTGGACGTGTGTACAGAATTGAATGTAATTGTGTCTTCTGAGGATCCCCAAAGACAGACACCATCATATCATGACAAACATTACAGGGCAAACTAAAAGGTCAGTGGGTCTGGGAAACACTGTGAAGTTACCAATCCAGGCATGATGTTTCATGAAAAGGAACAATCTGAGTGTATAGCCCAGATCAGATTTTAAGCTTACCAAAAATCTGAGAGAATTTAGACCTGGATTTTAAAGATAAGTAACATTAAATCTAAGAGAAAGAATATTTATGTAACAATTGGACTTTGTTTTATACTAGGATGTCTTCTCTCATTGCTTATAACAATCTGATATGCAGCAGAAGTCAGTGCATATTTGTTATCTGAATATAGGGGTTTGTGGAGAGATGGTAGAAGAATAAATAAAAAGAAAGGTAGATTATTAAGGAAAGGAAAGAATAACAAAGTGAATACATTAGTAGACAATTAACTAAAGGATAAATGGATGATGATGGATGGATGGATGGATGGTTGTAGATGGCTACCAATGGGGTAAACACTTTTCTATACAGGCAAAAATTGGCTAGTGGGTTTGGGATGACTCTTCAGGTACAGGGATCTGGTGGTTGATGATAGGTGCACAAGTCAAGTCCACTCCCTGACCTTCCATAGAGGGAACAATCAAACTCCATTACACACAGAGACAAACAAACAAACATTTCTTTGCCCTTTCCTTGGTGCTCAGTCTTTCTTAAGCTTGTGGATTTGGAGAATTTGGAGAATTTCCCCCACAATTTGAGCTGTGACTATTCACTTCATTATATTATTTTCTTTAGCAAATACTCATTGGAATTCTACTATATGCATTTTCCTTCACAGGAGCAAGTGTCTTGGATGCAAAATAATATAGAACACCATAACTGCCATCAAGAAACCATAATGTCATAGAAGAGGGTAAAAAGAAAGACACTAAATAACTGCTGCACTAGATTCCAGAGAAAAAGAGTGATTCATCTGCTGTCATACAGGGAAAAGTGTTTATTCCATCCTTCAAATAAACACAATATAATACTTTAAAATATACACACACATACTATGTAAACACAGGCTAGTGCCTAGAAATTTCAGTATTGTCACAAAGATGAAATAGACAATTTATGTAAAAGAGCCCATGAAAAAGCTAATAGAAGGCAAAATAGTATCATCAAAATAATATCATCAGGGAGCAGATGTGGCTCAAGCAATTGGTGCCCAAATCCCACATGGGAGGTCCCAGGCTCCGGTCCTGGTGCCTCCTAAAGAAGACAAGTAGACACAATGAGCAGACACAATGAGCTGACAAATGAGCAAACACAATGAGTAGACAAACTAGCAGGGAACAGATATGGCTAAAATGGAGGGGCACACACTTCCCACATCAGAGGTCCCAGGTTCAGTTCCCAATGCCTCTTAAAGAAGACAAGCAGACAACATGCAGACACAATGAGCAAAGACAACAGAAGAGACAACAAGCAGACAACAAGCAGACAGACAAGGGAGCCATCTTGTGGGGGCATAATATAATCATGACAGGCTTTAAAATGGGAGTAAGAGAGTAAGTAAGAGAGAAAAGACAAATTTTGAAACATTATTTCTAGGAATTCCACTACAATCTACAAGGCATACAGGGAGTATTTTAGAGCACATTCAGAGAAAAAATAGACTATCAGTCATAGTCCTTATTGAAAATAGTAATATTTTTTTTCACCAATCTCTGAAGTAGACTATTAGTCATGAGATGATATTATGGTAACATTCACCAGGGTTAGAATTTAAAGAAAATATCAAGAAGGATGAAGAGATTCAAAGGAATCAGTGAGGGCATACAGGAACTCTAAGTTAGTAGGAATGAAGACACACCCTCCTAAGTAATGATTGTGGTCAATAGAGTTTACACTCTGTCCCTAATTTGTTTCTAGACAGCAGCATCTCTAAATGGCCTTGGGGAACCACAGTACTATCCTTGAGCTTGTCCTCCTTGGACTGTCTGCTGACCCCCATGTCCAGGCTCTGCTCTTTGTGCTTTTCCTGGGAATTTACATCCTGACCCTGATGGGGAACCTGCTGATGCTGCTGGTCATAAGGGCAGATCCTCAGTTCCACACTCCCATGTACTTCTTCCTGAGTCTACTCTGTAAGGGGCTGGTGTGGGGATCCTGGAGCCTGGGCGTACTGGATGCATTCATCAACACCCTTCTTGCTATGAACTTGGACTTCTGTGGAGATTATTTTATCCCCCACTACAGCTGTGAACTACCCTCACTCTTCACTCTATCCTGTTATGATATATCCACCAATTTTACAGTACTTCTCTGCTCTGTTTTAATGCATGGAATTGGAACCTACTTCTTTATTATTTATTCCTAAACTCCCATTGTCTCCACCATCCTGAGCATTAGCTCCTCCTCAGGTAGAAGCAAGGCCTCTCCACCTGCTCCTCTCACCTCACCATATTGCTCCTATTTTATGGTTCAGGTTTTCTTCATTATCTATTGCCAGCCTCAGGCTCACCATTGGAGTTGATCTTCTCTATAAAGTACAGTGTGATTACTCTGTTAGTGAATCCCCTCATCTATAGCCTGAAAAAAAACCAGGTGAAAGCTGCTATGAGAAGGACCTTAAAAAAATATCTCCAATATAGCAGGCAATTGGTTTGAGGAGGATGACTTGGAATGAGCTTATTAGGGCAATATGTCTCTTGAATGGACAATAAAATTATTTCTTGATTTCCCTTGATAGTGGATGTAAATAAGTGTCTTAGAAATTGACAGAGTTATGTAGGGGTTAGGTGAAGAAGGACACTTTATATTCCTTCTGGCTTAGAAGCAGACAAATGGTCTAATTATTGTGTTCATCAAGTCCTTTTCCATGGAAAGTCTTTTGGTTGCACTTATAGGTCTCCATCCTATCTTGTTTCTCTTTACTATATATTTCAGCAAACCACATAGTCAAGTACCCAACTAATCAGAGAAGGGAACATAAAGCAAGCTTGTTGATATTGAGTCTCAGGTGGTGCAAGAGTTGGGAGGAAGAGAGTGTAATATTTAGTGAATTAGTTATTTCCATGCCAGGAGTCCTGGGCCTAGAGCAGATGAAAGCACACAGGGGAAGTATGAAAACCCCAAGAAGGAGTTACATACATAAAAATGAATTTTTAAAATCTCTTAGAAAGTACATTTAATGAAAAATAAATCTATAATCTCATAAAGTAGACAATTTAGCAGAAAGGCACAGGATTATAAGAGGACAAGATAGAAAGGGCAGGTTTCAGTGGGGAAAAACAAACAAACAAAGGAAACAGAGAGGGAAAGAACAGGAATGTGAAGTTCTGTCCAGCAGAGCAATGCAGAACATCTAGCTCCTTAAATTATTAGGTGCCTGTATTCTCCCCAGAATTCCACTATAGGCACAAGTCTGGGACTTGAGGATAAAAGGGATATATTGCAGGTTTTCTAAACTATGAGGATACGAGGTGGATTCCCAACTATATATATAACAGACAAGATTGGTGGTCTTCTCCTTCATTTTATATGCCCCTCCCACTTCTTTTTTTCTTTGTTTGTTTTTGGGATAAACAACAGAAATTTTTCTCTCACACTCTGGAGGCTAAAGTCTGATATGAAGGATTTTTTTTCTGTTTGGGCTTCTTTGTTAATTTTTGAAGATTTTTATTGTGGTAACATGTTACACAAAATATCTCAGTTTAACCATTTTTGAATGTAAAATCAGGCAGTAATTACATTCACAACATTGCTTATTTTCTAATTATTGTCTTGTTATTTAACATGTAATTTTATTAATTCAATTGATACCAACTGGTAACTAGATGACCACTGCTTTGTACTGAGTTTTTGCCATATTGAAATCAGAGTATAAAAACTCAATGGATACACCAACACATTTTAAAATTGTATCACCTTAATTTTCAATATACTATAATTAATCATAACATAAAAGGACTTGTAATACTTATTTATATACATATTTCAAACCAAATATTAAATAAAATTTCACATTAGAAATACGTCCTAACTGATTGAACAAGAAAATAACAAAACATAGTATTTTCATGGAAAAATGATAAACTTTATTTACTTTAGATATATGACCTTACCAGTCTTTTTAAATTTCTCTGTACCTAAAGTTTTTGTTTGTTTGTTTTTGGATTTATTAGAAGATAGCAGGGATTGAACACAGGATCTTGTAGATGGGAAGCAGGCACTCAACCACTTGAGCTACATCTGCTCCCCAATGAGAGTTGTTTTTTCTGATTGTTTGTTTTTAGGAGTAAGGGGGATCGAACCCAGGAACTCATACATGGGAAGCAGGCACTCAACCACTTGAGCTAAATATGCTCCCCTAAAATTTGTTATTTTATTGTATTTTTTTTTTAAAGTTTTAGATTATGATCATGATACATCAAAAATATTGAGGTTAATTGAAAAAGTTTATTGATAAGACTCAACTTAATGGTGCAAAAGCATGAATATTTTTTCCTCTAATGGCACTTACCTATTTCAGAAGGAGTTTTAAAATTTTGATATCTATTTATTAAAATATAACATATACACAAAAAGTACACAGTTCTTAGGTGAACACCGTAATTTATTTTCTCAAAGGCAACACAATCAAGAAATCAACAACCTGAATTAATGCCCCATTTGAAACACTATTCTAGTCCCAAGTGCAATATCTATCCTAACTTCTAACATAATAGCTAATTCTGGGTACTTCTGTTGTTCCTACAGTATATAGTCCATTGTGCCTGACATCGTTCAATTAAGATTACTTAGAGACTGAATCCATGTTGCTGTGTTTGTTCATTGTTCATTTTAAATGCCACATAGTTTCCCATTGTATGAATATATGGTTCCATTCTACAGTTGTAGGATATTTGACCAGTTTCAGCTTTTTCCCTTTATGAGCAGTGTGGCTGTGAGTATTCTTTAATATCTCTAGGCAAACATAGATACATATTTCTTTTGAATAGCTTTGCTGCTTCATAAAGTACACATATCTTCCAATTTAACAGACATGTGCAAATGCTTTTCCAAGTTGTTTGTCAAATGTATATACTCCCACCAATAGTGTATGAGAATTTCAGTTGTTCCATATTGTGATTGTAGTTGTATTTTGTACCTTTTTCATTTTAGAGTTCTGGTGGGTGACTTGTGATTGCATTGTGGTGTTATCTTGCATTTCCCCAACAACGAATGAAGTTGAGCACCTCTTCTTCTCCCACTCTGACTGATTTCACTCTGATAATATTGTCTTTGGATAAACAGAAAGTTTAATTTGAATATTGTCCAGTTTTTCATTTTTCCTTTCTACTATGTCATTTTTTCTAATACATCCTTCTGTAGTCTAAGCTAATGAAGATATTCTTCAGTATTAACTTCTGAAAACTTTATTACATTAATAATCAATGTAATGACATTACCAATATCAACCTGGAATTGATTTCTTTGCATGATGCATAGTAATGGTAAAGATGTCATTTTTCCATATGAAACTCAATTGGCCCATCACCAATTCATTTCCCACTACACTACATTGTTTTCTTTGTCATAAATAAGGCAAGTATATATATATGTGTGTGTGTGTCTGTTTATGAAATCATCATATTGCTCCATTGACCATTTTGTCTATTTTTGTCCCAATAACATGATGTGTTAATTATTATCTTATCATAATTGGTTTATATCTGGTAGCATAAGTAGTCTTACCAAATTTATTCTTTTTAAGATTTTCTTGGCCATCTTGGATATTTGCATTGCCACATAAGTTGTAGACTCACCATGTCAAGAAAAAAACAAAACATCTAGAATAACAATGGAACTAAATCTTTAGATCAAGATGAGAAGAGTTGAGATTTTTATAATACCTAACTTATATCTCTCCATTTACTAATTTCTAAGTTATATCTCTCCATTTACTTACGTATTTTTAATTCCTCTCAAAAAGATTATATATTTTATCATAGATTTCTTGCATATATTTTGTGGAATATATTACTAGGCATTTAGTGTTTCTTATTCTCTTAAATGGCATCATTTTTAAATATCATTTTATATGTATTTTGTCAGAATGTAGAAATGCAATTGTTTACCTAGTGATACTGGACCCAGTCAATAAGAAGTCTAGGTAAAAACTGATCTGATTTTGTCACTTAATATAAAATTTACCTTTTATAGCAAGGACATAAACAGACATTTGCACACTTATGTCCACAGCAGCAATATTGACTATTGCTGAAGTGTCCATCAACTGGTGAATGGATACACAAAATGCGGTATATACATATGAATGAATACTATCCAGCTGTAAGAAGAAATGCACTTGGGATACATATAAAACGTGGATAAACCTTGAGAACATTATGTTGAGTTAAGTAAGCCAGACACAAAAGGACAAATACTTTACGGTCTCATTAATATGAACTAAACATGATAAGTAAACTCATGGATTTATACTATAGAGTATAGGTTACTAGGAGATGGAATGTGGGTTGAGAAGCGGAAGCTGATGCTGAATGTACGTAGAATGATTAATAAGGGAGATTGTAAATATAGGGAAATGGTTAAAGTTGCTGATAATACATTATAGTGAGTATAATCAATACTGCTGATTTATACATGTATTTGTGGTGAAAGGGGTAGTCTAGGGAGGTTAAGGTCAACTGAAAGAAATTTAGAGGATAATCTAGGGACTGTATAACAGTGATTTTGGTGGGGGATAATGATTGTGGTTAAGAGTACCAATACAGGGAGTGGATGTGACTCAAGTGGTTGAGCACCTGCTTCCAAAATGGGAGGGTTCTGGGTTTGGTCCCTGGTGCATCCTAAAAAAAAAAAGAATGAAAATGAACAAGTGATGAACAGGGTAGTTAAGTCAGGGGAGCCCATGTGGCTTAGTGGTTGAGCGCCGGGTTAGCACATTGCAAGGTCCCAGGTTCAATCCCCAGCCCTAGTTCCTCAATAAAAGGGAAAAGCAGGAGGTCGTTGAGTCTGTTCATGGGCCAATTGAGCCCTGAATATCAGCAGAGTTGCAAGACATGTACTCTAATTTGTTGGACTCACCCAGGACAACTAAAAAGGAGATGATGGACAACCTCCATACCAAGAAATACAGAGTGTCTGCAACTGCAAACAATACACCTCCATCCATTTACCTATTGGTATCTAAGTCCCCTCTCAATTAGAAACAGAGAGGGCATCACCATCCCCAAATCCTCAAGACAGGGAAATGAACAATGAACTAAATTAAACTTACGATTATTCTATTATAGTCTTATTATTATTATAGCAATAGAAGTACTTTTAACATTGATATAAAGGGAGTGACCACCAAAGGTTATGAGGTTAGGGAGAAGGAAGAATAAGTGTAACATTGGGACATTTTTGGGTCTTGGAATTGTCCCACATGGCATTACAATGATGGATACAGGCAATTTTTTAAATACATTTTGTCATAACCTAAAAAATTGTGTGGAGCAGAATATAAAGTATAATGTAAACTATAGTCCATGGTTGGTAGCAATTTTGCAATATGAGTTCATCAGTTGTAACAAAGTACTACACTAATAAATGATGTTAATGTGGGAAATTGGGGAGGGCTTATGGTAATCCCCTATGTTTTTTAAAAAAAAAATTAATTTTTTTAAAAAGATACTTAGATTACATAAATGTTAGACTGAAAATATAGGGATTCCCATACACACCACCTCCCACACCTCCCACAACCTCCAACATAAACATCCTTCATTAGTGTGGCACAATAATTGCAATTGATAAAAACATCCTGCAGTTTTGCCATTAAGCATGGACCATATTTCATATTGTTAAAATACACTCTTTCCAACACAGTTCTGCATATTATATGATGATATAAAATGGCCTATATCTGTCATTGCAATGTCACTCAGGACATTTCCCAAGTCCCGATAAAACCCCTGTATTACAACTTCTTTTCCCTCATCTTGCCCCAGAGGCTCCAGTGGCCACTACCTCCACATCAATGTTGTAATTTCTTCCATTGCTTGAGTCACAATATGTCTATAGCAGAATACCAGTAAGTCCACTCTAGTCCATAAATCTTCCTCTCACTCTGAGGAGTCTGGGATGGTGATGTCCACACCACCTCCAATTAAGAGAGGGTTTGTATCTCATGGGGAACATGGATGGGATTATCCTGAATGCAGCTGCAGACTCTCTCCATTTCCTGGGATGCATGTTGTCCATCATCATCTTCCCGCGAGTTGTCCTGCAAGAGTACAATGAGCTGTAGAGTAGGAGTTGCTGCTCCGCCGAGGTTCTGGGTCCAGCTGTCACATGGACAGCCCAAAGACACAAGTCTCTGGACTTAAACCTACAAACTCCAGCACCAAGCATAGGTTTGAATAGAAGGGAAAAATGAAGAACATGCATGGAAAACATATTTGAGTGCAACTCTGTGACTCTCAGGAGCACAAATTCCAAAGTAGGGCCCACTGGTGAGGCACCAAATTTTGGAGCTCTCTGCCCTGACATGGGAAGTGGGGGTCTCCAGAGCCCTCAGGAGTGCCACCTTTTGGGGTGATATCCGCTTTGGAATTATATGAGATCCTACTGAGATGTGCATAAGCGTTACCCCTGAGATGAAATCCAGAGTTGATTTTTGTATAAGGTGTGAGTTGGTGTTCCTCTCTCATTCTTTTGGATATAGCTATCCAGTTCTCCAAGCACCATTTGTTAAAGAGATCATTCTCTCCCAATTGAGTGGGCTTGGTGACCTTGTTGAATATTCAATGACTGTATATGCAAGGATCTATATCAGAACTCTCAATTTGGTTCCATTTGTCAGTATGACTATCCTTGTGCCAATACCATGCAGTTTTGTTCACTGTAGCTTTGTAGGATATTTTAAAGTCAGGTAGTGTGATACCTCTAACTTCATTTTTCTTTTTCAATATGTCTTTGTTTATTCAGGGTCTTTTAACCTTCCAAATAAATTTTGGAGTTAGTTTATCCAATTCCTTAAAATATACAGTGTTGATTTTTATTGGTGTTGCATTAAATCTGTAGATTAGTTTGGGTAGGATAGACAGCTTGATGTTTAGTCCTCCTATCCATATAACAGGGGATATTCTTCCAGTTATTTAAATCTTCTTTGATTTCCTTTAACAGTGTTGTGTAGTTTTCTGTATATAAGTCCTTTACATCTTTAGTTAAATATATTCCTAGGTATTTGATTCTTTTAGTTACTATTGTTAATGGTACTTTTTTCTTCATTTCCACCTCAGTTTGCTCATTATTGGTGTAAAGAAATGCTACTGATGTTTGAGCATTGATTTTATAACCCGTATCTTTACTGAACTCCTTTTAAGTTCTAGAAGTTTTGATGTAGATTTCTCAGGGATAACTATGTATAGGATTAGGTCGTCTGCAAATAGAGAAATTTTTAATTCTATCTTTCCAATTTGGATGCCTTTTATATCTTTTTCTTGCCTTAGTGCTAGAGGAAGTTCTTCTAAGACAATGTTATATAGAATTAGTGATAGTGGGCATCCTTGTCTTGTTCCCAATCTTAGAGGGAAAGCTTTTAGGATTTCAAAATTGATGATAATGTTAGCTGTGGGTTTTCCATATATACTCTTTATCATGTTCAGAAAGTTTCCTTCTATTGCTATCATTTGCAGTGTTTTCACAAGGAAAGAGTGCTGTATTTTGTCAAATGCTTTTTCTGCATCTTTAGAGATGATCATGTGATTTTTTTCTTTCAATCTGTTTATGTGGTGTAT
>JAQZBX010050778.1:0-19561 GCA_029593785.1 Cabassous unicinctus | reverse complement strand
AAAAAAAAAAAAAATAGGAGGATCCCCTACTTCACATCTTACACAAAAGTCAACTCAAAATGGATCAAAGAACTATAAATCTGGAAGAAAATGACATGAAGTATCTTCAGGACTTTGTGTTAGGCAATGGCTTCTAAGACTTTATATCCAATGCAAAAACAACAAAATTAAAAATAGTTAAATTGTACCTCATTACCACTAAAAACTTTGTTCCTCAAAGGACTTTATCAAGAAAACAAATTGGCAATCAACACAATGGAACAAAATATTTGCAGACTACATATTCAAGAAAGGTTTAATACGCAGAATATATAAAGACATCTTTCAACTTAACAACATAAAGATGAACAACCCAAATTAAAAAAGGAGCAAATGATTTGAATAGATATTTCTTCAAAGAAGGTATACAAATTGCAATGAAAAAATGTTCAACATCATAAGTCATCAGGGAAATATAAATCAAAACCACAGTGAGATATCGCTTGACAACCATTAGAATGGCTACTATTAACAAAGCAGAAAATAGCAAGCATCGGAAAGTATGTAGAGAAATAGGAACATTCATTCATTGTTGGTGGGAATATAAAATGGTGCATCTGCTGTGGAAGACAGTTTGTTACTCAGAATACTAAGAATAGAAATATAAAATGGCCTGGCTATCCCTCTACTCCATATATACCCCTTAGAATTGAATGCAGGGACACGGAGAGAAGAGATATTTGCACACTGATGTTCATAGCATCATTATTCACAATTGGCAAAAGATGGAAGCAACCCAAGTGTTCATCAACTGATGAATGGATAAACAAAATGGGATATATACATGCAATGGAAAATTATGCAGCTATAGAAAGTGACTGAAGTACTGATACATGCAACAACCTGGATGAGACTTGAAGAGGTCCTGTTGAGTAAAATATACAGGATGCAAAATGGCAAATATTAAATGGTCCCACTGATATGAAATAATTAGAATAAGCAAATTCAGAGGGTCAGAATTTAGAACATAGGTAACCATGGGTTGAGGTGGGGAAAAGTAATAGAGATTTAAGGCTGAAAATGTACAAAATTTCTATTTGGAATGATGGAAAAGGTTTGATAATAAATAGTGGTGATGGTATCACAAAATTGCGAGCATTTTTAACAGAACTGAAATCTATACCTGCATGTGGTTAAAAGAAGAAATGTTACGTTTTTATATTTGGTACTAAACTAGAATTTTTTTTTTAATCTATGGAACTACGCAGCACAAATAGTGATCCCAAGTTAAACTGTAGACTATAGTCAACAGTACAATTATAAAAATGTGTTCTCATTAATAGTAACAAATGTATCACAACAATGTAGAGAGTTAATAATAGGGTGGTACATGGGAATCCTGTACTTTATGCATGATTTTTCTGTAGACTCACAATTTCTCTAATGACAATAGATAGCATACTGTATGATCCTATTTAATTAACATTCTTGATATCACATAAAAATAGCAACGGAGGACATATTAATGGTTTCCAGGTGGTAAGGAGATACTGGGGATAGAAGGTGTTTTAGTCAGCTAAAGGGGTGCTGATGCAAAGTACCAGAAATCTGTTGGCTTTTATAAAGGTTATTTATTTGGGGTAGAAGCTTCCAGTCACAAGGCCATAAAGTGTTACTTCCCTCACCCAATTCTGTTGCCATGTGTTGGAGCAAGATGGCTGCTGGGCTCTGTGAGGGTTCAGCCTTCCTCTTCCTCCTAAGGCTCTGTGGTCCAAGGTTCTTCCAATCTCAGCTATAGGCTGGGATAAGTCTTATTTCTCTCCCGGGGCTCATTTCTCTCTAGGCTCAGCTATAGGTTAGCATAAAGCTTGTCTCTCTCCTTGGGGCTTGTTCCTTTCTGGGCTCACCTGCTCTGCTCTCATCACAAGGTCAGCTGTAGATTATTAGGCACATTCTCTCCCCATGGCCTCTGCTGTGTCAAATGGAGCCTTCTCTTTTTTCTCATGTATCTGTTTCTCTGTGTATTTACTTCCTGAGGCTTCAGCATCAAACTTGCACACTCTCCTCTGCCCTGTCATTCTCTCTGTGAGTCCCCACACCCTTGGTGGGGATTCAACATCCTACTAACATGGCTGAATCAAAACCCCAGTCAATTTAATCAAGCAAATGTGAAACCTCTGAATCTAATACAATCTAATATGCCCAGAGGAACAGACCAGTTTACAAACATAATCCAATATCTATTTTTGGAATTCATAAGTAGTATCAAACTGCTACAGAAGGGATGAGATTATTTAAGGGAAGAATGAAGGAGCTTTGTGGCATTGGAATTATTCTCTATCTTGACTATATCACTACCAGTATTCTGGTTTTAATATTGCACTATGGCTTTTTTAAATGATTTTTAAAAAAAAAAAATTTTAAATATTTTTCATTATTTTTTAATATCCCAATTTTTAATTTTATTTTAGTTCTTTTAAATTTCTCATGCACTTAAACTCCCACATCCAAACCTATCATTATAATTTTGCTTTCCCATTAACCATACCTGGCTACTTTCTTGGCCTTATTTTTTAAAATTAAAAAAAAAAATTTATTGAAGTATATCACTCATACATGAGCATACATAAACAGTAAGTGTATAGCAATAGTTGTGAATGTACAAAGTATATGTGTTTAATGGGGAGACTGAGTAAATGGTACATAGAATCTCTATTATTTCTTACAACTGCACGCTAATCATAATTATCTCAAAATAGTTTAATTAAAAGCAATAAAAAGTTGATTGTTACATTTGCCCAAAATTTTATCCAAAAGATATTTCTTAATTTGCCTTCAAACTTTCATATCAAACTTTACTAAAATAGTTGTTTAAATGGTTATCAAATCTTAAATATTGTCATCCTGAGCAAAAATTACCTAATTGGTTGTTTTCTTTAGAATTGCTTGAATAATTGTAAACTAGTAAAAACTTTCATTTTTTTTTCTGTATAAATGA
Source organism: Cabassous unicinctus (assembly GCA_029593785.1). Lineage (NCBI taxonomy): Eukaryota > Metazoa > Chordata > Mammalia > Cingulata > Chlamyphoridae > Cabassous > Cabassous unicinctus. Next base: position 16,584 of record JAQZBX010050778.1, on the reverse strand, counting down.
TTTGTTTTTAGAATTGAAAATTTATTCATTATGTTTCAAGGCCTGTGAATAATCTTCCACAGCTCCCAGCTTCTTTCTCTGGTCTCAGCTCTGCCTTCTGAGCTATTGCTTACACCAACCTGATTCTTGGTTACATGCTTCTTCTCCCACCCCCCTACCCCCTTTCTTTAAGTTAGTACATTTGTAGCATTGTCATCAGACTGCTTACTGATGGTGTAATTTGGGAAGTCTAAAAGCTTTCTTTCTCTTTCTCTTTCTGTCCCACCCGGCAATATTTCTTCTGGTCTAAAATTCTCAAGAACCTGTGAATTTCACATAGATTTTACAGGGATTGATTCCATTAGGACAAAGCCAAATTCACAGACATATGTATGTATGTATGTATGTATGTATGTATGTATGTATGTATGTATTTTAACTGTTTTATTAGCTACTTTTGGAATCTGCTGGGATACCTCTTAAGATATCCTAGAGCCCCTCTACTTTAATTGATAATACACATAAAAGTATCCTTACTGTTCTGTAATTGAATTCGCTGACCTTTATGTCTTGCAGTTTTCAACAAAAAATGTATTACAGCCAAACCCTGAGCCTTTTCTCTCTGCCACAATTTTAGCAGCCATTTCTGAATTATATAATATCTTTCCATCTGCATAAAATGAGGTTTTATCATCAAGTTCTGGTTCTCTCTCTCTCTTTTTTAACATCCTTTCCCTCAATTTTTCTCTCATCTCCCATTTTACTATAAGCAGCAAATTGAAACCTGGTCACACCTTCAAATATTTATATGGAATTCTTCACTAAATATCCAAGTTAATTGTGTTTGAGTTCTGCTTTCCATATTAACTGTGGGACACAATCTTGCTAAGCTTCTGCCCTTATATATCAAGGATATCTCTACTTCTAGGTTCTAATAACATGTTCCTCATTTTCTCCTAAACCCTCACCAGCAGCATTCATCAAGTCCAGATTTCCACAGTTTTTATTCACAGTGATTTATGCTTTTTCTAAGTTGATTTAGTACTTATAAAGCTCCTCCCTCCCCTCTGAGCCTTCACCAGCAGCAAATTCTACGTATATATTTCAGCTAAAAGTATGTTCAAGGAAATCTAGGCTTTTACCCATATTCTTCCAGCATCTGCTCACTGCCCAATTCCCAAATCACTTTCATATTTTTAGGTATTTTTATAGAAGCACTGCACTTGGGTACCAAAATATATATTAGTTTTCTATCATTGTCTTAATAAATTACCACACATTCTGCATCCTTAAACAGCACCCATTTTTTTTTCACAAGTTATAATTCTGGCAAGTCACATCTAGGTCCTCTCCTAAAGGTCTCCTAAGGTCAAAATCAAGGTGAGGGTCTTGATGGACTCTTATCAAAAGTGTCTGGGGAACAATCCACTTCCAAGCTCATTCTAGTTACTGAAGTGATAAGTTCCTTGTAGTTACAGGATTGAAGCACCATTCCTTTCTGGCTATTACCTGAGGGCTGCTCTAAGCCTCTGAAAGTCATTTGCATTCCTTGGCACATGAACCAAAGCCCTCCACCTCAAAGCCAACAAAAGTGTATCAAATCCCCATCATGTTGCAAATCTCTGACATCTTTCTGTATCACCAATGTATTGGGAAATGATTTAGTGAGTATTGTTCAAACTTTGAACTCTGACAATCAGCAACTAACATTTCCTTGGTCAGCATATAGTCAGCCTAAAAGGCAGAGGAACTGGGCAGTAACCCTATGGCCTAAAGCAATTACTTACAATTCTTTGTTACGGAGCAAGCAAACACCAAGATTAGTAATAGGAATATCCCAGCGAGGTTGTGAACATTCTCAAGGAAACTGGCCACTTCCTTGCGAATTGATGCATGAACTCTGGAATGTGCTTGGCTCATGATTTGGACAGATGAACAATACTCAAGGTTGTATAAAATGGAAGGGTCTTATAGGAGCTGGTTGAAGTCTCACCCTGGGAGGGGATGCTCTGCCCAGATGTTGTTTCCAATCATTACTCTGGTATTGCCTGATGATTTGGGACTTCCCAGCCATGAACCAGATGTTGGTGAGTCCCCTGGTTTGGTGAGTTTCTATATAAATCTATCATTACTTAATTTCTTATTAACTATTTAGCGACTTGTGAATATCCACAACAGTGGGACCCCTGTTTGTACCTCAGAGGCCACATGTCATATTAATTACTAATAAGCAGCTATTTTATGTACTATTTTGACTTAAATATGTATTAATTGTTTCTATCTCCTTTGCATTTAATAAACTTTATGATATTAAGCTTCCATTATTGTTAACCTTTACTTGCAGAACAAGCAACATGAAGGAACTGATATGACCAATCCAGATAATCTCAGTATCTTAAAATTGGCTGCTTTGGGGCTTTAATTACATATGCAAAATCCCTACTCAGTATGACCTAAATTAGTCATATTTGAATAAATAACAAGAGGATGGGAATCTTTGGTGGGGGGGAGTAGATTGCTACCACAGGTATAATATAGGTTGTAAAGTATGTTCTCAGTTTGTAACTCATCTTTTGATTTTGGTGGTGGCTGTGCAATTTTATTATAATTATTCTATTAATAACTGTTTATTAATAAACTGTATTAATAAATGGGCAAGGAACAACATGGTTGAACCTTGAAGACATAATATTTGATGAAATAAACCAGAAACAGAAGGATGAACATTGTATGATTTCACTGATACAAAATAATTAGAATATGAATATTCATAAAGTCATAAACTAGAATGCAGGTTAACAGGGGCTGTTTGGGGGTAGGGAATGGAGATTTATGGTTAATTGTTATAGACTTTCTATTTAGGTTAATGGAAGAATTTTTATAATGAATGTTGTTGGTGACACAACATTGTAAATAGAGTTAACACTACTGAATCGAAAGAGGATAAAATGAGAAATTTTTGGTTACATATATGATACCAGAATTAAAAAAAAAAACCTAGTTAATATTATAATTATAATAATATTGTTTCATCAATAATAACAAATTTGCCACACCAATGCAAAATGTGAATAATAGGGAAAACAATATTTGAATTAGAATGTTATATGAGAATTCTGTAGTATCTGCATGATATATTTCTATAAACCAACAACTGATTTAATTAAAACACAAAAATATTAATGGGAAACTTTAATTTCAATTTTATTGTATACTTCAGTATGGTTCTGAGTTTGTTGTGTCATGATGGGAACTGACTTCTTATTACATTATTATAAAATCATAAATTTTGTAACAAGTTCATTTTTTCCACAAACGTTCAATTATTTCAATAATTTCATATTAATTATCAATATTTCCAAATCATTTGCAATATTGCCTTTAACTTTATATGAGTATGTTTGTAAAGATGATCCTTTACAGAAAACTGCCTATTCTTATCTATGAATGACTTTGGCTATTCCAGAAACAAGAACAAACATATTATATTGAAATACATGAAATTTTCCTTTTGCTGTTGGTCAGAAAAGTCAAATACCACCAATATTTTGTTGTTTAAATTAATGTATTGCTTTATGATATATGAAAAGAAAAGCTTACATTATTTTATTTCGTTATTTTTTTAAAAGATAGGCCATCTCATGATTTTGTTCTCCTTCTACTTCACAGGAAACTCATTATACTTTCAGTTTCCAAGTAAAACTTTCTTTCATATAGATTGTGATCAAATTAATTTATTGAAATAGCCATAAAATTTAATCACTCAAAATAAGAATATATTTGACCCTCTTTCTTTTCTTTTTTTAGTGTTTTTCTTAATTTTTAAAAGATACTTTGATTACATAAATGTTACACAAAAGATACAGGGATTCCCACTCCCAATAGCTCCCACACCCTCCCATATGAACATCCTTCATTAGTGTGGCACATTCATTGCAATTGATAAATGCATCCTGGGGCTTTGCCATTAAGCATGGAACAGAGTTCACATTGTAGTCTACACTCTCTCCCACACAGTTCTGCATGTTGTGTGATGATATAAAATGGCCTATATCTGTCATTGCAAAGTCACCCAGGATGATATTCAAGCCCCAACAAAACCCCAGTATTACAACAGTTTTTCCCTCTCCCTGCCCCCAGAGCCTCCAGTGGCCACTGGTTCCACATCAATGTTGTCATTTCTTCCATTGCTAGAATCATAATATTTCTATAGTAGAATACCAGTAAGTCCACTCTAGTCCATAGTTCTTTCCCGAATCCTGAGGACTCTGGAATGGTGATGTCCACTTCCCTCCAACTGAGAGGGGGCTTATATCCCATGGGAAAGATGGATGGGACTATCCTGCCTGCAGCTGCAGACTCTCTCTGTTCCCTGGGATGGCCATTATCTATCATCTCCCTGCCAGTTGTCCTAGGTGAGTCTAATGAGCTGTAGATTAGATGTTGCAACTCCACTGAGGTTCTGGGCCCAGCTGGTACATGGACAGCTCAAAGACTCAAGTCTCTGAAAGTACACCTAAAACTCCAGCACCAAGTATTGTTTGGCAGTTCCTCAAAGACCTAACTATAGAACCTCCATATGATCCAGCAATTCCACTACTGGGTATATACCCAGAAGAATTGAAAGCAAAGACACGAACAGATATATGCACACCAACGTTCATAGCAGCATTATTCACTATTGCCAAATGTTGGAATCAACCCAGGTGCCCATCAACAGATGAATAGATAAACAAAATGTGGTACATACATAAAATGGAATATTACTCAGCTGTAAGAAGGAATAAAGTGCTAACACACAGAGTATAATGGATGAATCTTGAAGACCTTACATTGAGTGAAGCAAGCCAGGCATTGAAGGAAGAACAGTACATGACTTCACTGATATGAATTAAGGAAATTGATCAGACTCAGAGAGCTATTTTCTGGAAGATAGGTTTACAAGAAATGGAAAGGGAGAAGAAGAATGTGAGCCAACACCTGTATGGACATAATCTATGGTAAGGTGAAAGTGTGTAGTTGCAAATGAAACGGATAGGACAGAAGGGTAGTGATATTATTGGGTTGGGTGGTACAGGGTTGACAGGTGGGTAGATTGGGAAGGGTGGGTTGGAAGATCCAGGATATTGGGGGGAGGGTGGGGAGAGGGATCAGGTGAACAATAAGGATTTGCAGGTATGTGGTTGAAAGTACAAAGTTGGAAATGCTCTTATGGCAATATGGCAAGGAAGGGTTACTGTTTAAGGGTGTTGGTTGGGAGGGCATTTGGGACAGGGCACACCTGGAGCAGGCTTCTAGGGAGTGTGTAAGTGACAATTCTGTCATAATGTGTTGTATCAGTGGGTGGAGACCCACATAATGAGCAGGAAGGAGTTGGACTTCCATCCTCAGAAGGACTGATTTTTTCAGAAATAGACAGGCGGGAGTCTCTTCAGAGCATGGGTGGTTCCTAATTGGGGAGGACAAACCAGTGCATCAAGACATCAGTGTTGTTGTATGTAACTATGAATCTTGTCATCCAAGGAGTGAAGCCAGGGGGTCACCGTGAGCCACGGGGGGAGGTGGGGGAGGAATAGACTAGATCAAACAGAGGGTATTTAGTGGTCAGTGGAAGTGTTCTACATGATCTTACAGTGATGGACACAGGACATGGTAAATATCATCAAAATTTATGAAAGTGTACTGTCTAAAATGTAAACCATAGTATAAAACATTGACCATGCTTAGTAGCTATGTCTAAATATTTGTATATCAGTTATAACAAAGGTACTATCCACATATAAAAAGGTATTAATATGGGAGGGTGGAAAGTGGGAGGTTGTTGGGTATATCAGAGTCTCCTGTATTCTATGTGTGACTTTGCTGTGACCTAAAACTTCTTTGAAAACAAAATGAAAAATAGTGAGACACTAGGGAATGAGTGGAGAAAGGTACCACAGTACAGACAGGAAACCAGATATTGCAGTGATGAAAGGTAAAATGTCAAAGAAATTTTAATATTTCTCATTTTTTTAAACATCCCAATCTTATCATTTTATTTTATTTTTAATTTTTTAAAATTTTTATATATTTTATTTCTTATATTTAAACTTATCATCATTGTTTCATTTTCCTATTAATTGTAATCGGCTATTGTAATGGCTTCATTTTTGAAGAAGCTTTGGATCACAGAAGGGTTACAACTGGGACGGGGGAGGATCGCTGGAATGGGATGTCAGGGATGGGGGATGCGTGGGAGGAAGTTCACCTGAGCAGTCATATAAGTTATGTAAAAATGTTCAAATGTTCACAGGACATTGTCACAGTGGGTGGAGACTCACACAATAACCGAGAGAATACTAAATTCCCATGCTGGAGGGCTCTGCCACATTCTCTAAAGGAGCAGCAACAGTCCCCAAAGTGCAGGGGCAGTGACTGGTGAAGGAGGATGAGCCACTGATGGGCCGTTAATATTGATGACTATGCTTATGAGCCTTTGCTCTTACAATTGAAACTTCATCTACTGTTATAGGGTGCCTAATGGCTGCCTCCTGAGAGCCTCCTTGTTGCTCAAATGTGGCCTCTCTCTAAACTAAACTCAGCATATGCATGTATTACCATCCCCCCAGCGTGGGACATTACTCCTGGGGATGAGTCTCCCTGGCACTGAGAGATTGCTACCAAGCACCAACCAGCAATGAAACTGGAAAAAGACCTCAAATAAAAGGGGGAAAAGTTAAAGACAAATGAGTTTATATGGCTAAGAGACTTCAAAGTGAGGCGGGTGGACATCCCAGAGGTAATGCTTATGTACATCTCAGCAGGATCTCTTAGGCTGCCAAAGTGAATACTACCCCAAATAGTGGGGCTCCTTATGGCTCTGGAGACACCTAGGTCCTATGGTCAGGATAGACAGCTCTGGAGTTTGGTGTCTTGCCAGTGGGCCCTACTTTGGGGTTTGTGCTCCTAAAAGTGACAGAGTTGGACTCAATTATGTCTTCCCTGCACATGGCTCATCTGTCCCTTCTATTTAATCCCTCTTTCTTAAGTAAAGTTTATTCTGTTTAATGAAGTTTGGATTTATTTTTCCTCATACAGAATATACACATTTAGAAAAGCAAGCCATTATTATTCAATTACTTTATCATTTTTAGGAAAAATTTGTATATTGTTCACTCTTTTATCATGCTCCTTTGGAGTGACATGCATATAACCATTGTGACCTAAAGAGCAAGTGAGGCTGCTTGAATTCATGTAATATTATTTTATTTACACAGGCTACAAACACATCAGTAAGAGATGCAAGATTTTTGGCAAATTCAATAAAATTGCTTGTTTGCAGAAAGCTTGCTATCAATTCTTTTCTTTTTTATCTGTAATTCCAGAGCATCCACTTTGTCCAAGACAAGAAATAATTCCAAAAGGACTGACAGAGTTCTCATTTGGGTCAAAGTAGCTACACCAGAAGTATTTCTAACATTTGTAATATTTAATTCATTTTCTGTGGCTCTTCTTATAAAGTCAATAGCACAGAAGTGGCTCTGATGAAGGGGCAAAGGTCCTGGCCAGCTAGAGAGCCTACTATGACAGGTTCTTCCTTGAACCTGGCTATTTTGCTTTAATTATTTGTCTGTTTGTTTTGTCAACTGTTGATGGTCCAGTGTAGCCTATGCCAACTGATAATACATCCTTAAATGATCCAATGATCTTTTTGCCCTTTCTTAACAGAAATCAGCACATAACTCTAAATCTTGGACAAATCTCTTGACTCCTGTTTCCAAAAAATATTACTGAGTTGCAGGTCCCTGCTTTACATGAGGCATAGATGAACAAATATGAAACTCACCATCTTATATACTTAATTTCTCCTATAGCCCTGTGGCTACAATATGAATGTTTTTGTCAACATAGTGAAGAAAAACACATATGTGTGTATATGTGTGTGTATATCTGTGTGTGGAGGGAGAGGGGATGGAGTATATGGGAATCCCCTAAATTTTCAAGGTAACATTTATGTAATTTAAAACTTCTTTAAATATAAAGAAAACATTGTCAAAAAATAATAGGAGGGGTGTGGATGTGGCTCAAGCAGTTAGGTGCACACCTCCTACCTGGAAGATGCTGGGTTCTGTTCCTTGTGACTCCTAGTAAAGATGAACAGACAACGAGCTGATACAGCGAGCTGATGCAATGAAGAGATGCAATGAGGGGACACTGCGAGCAGGGAGTGGATGTGACTCCAGTGACTGGGTGTTCACCTGCCACATGGGAGGTCCCAGGATCAGTTCCCAATGCCACCTAAAAAAGAAGATGAGCAGACACAGTGAGCAGTCTCAACGAGCAGACAAAGCAAACAGAAACAGAGAGGAGACAGCAAATGCAAATGGAAAATGGGGCGGGGGGGAATAAAATAAATAAATACATCATTTAAAAATATTAGGAGAAGCTCCTGGAGCCTTTACTGGCTACTTCCCCACCCCTACTCACTGTGGTTTAAGTAAGTCTTCACTGTCATTCTGTATCACTGGCGCTAGTCTGGAGAGAACAAAGAAACCCCTACAAGCATACTAATTTGATTGTATGATGGTGCGAATCTACAGGTGGCAGCCTGAAGGGCTGTACCACCACACTCATCTCTGGCTTACCCTCCCAGAACTTGCCTTGTGGGCAAAAGCATATTTTAAAATAATTTTGAAAGATATTAAGATGACTTAGCTAAAAACAAACAATGATATCATATGGAGAGGTCAATGGATGAGTACCTTACTCGGTGACTATGTATTTGAGAGAAGTTCAAGATACAGGATCCTGATGCCCTGGAAGAGAATATCAATTGTTTTGATTTATATAATTCAATTTAAATTGTTCTCATTGTATTCACCTTCTTACAAATGTCTGTACCAAGTAATAAAGTTATAGAATTGAGATTCAATTGCAGGATTAATGACACAAAATGAAGCCAACACTGAAATCCCCATTAAAGTAGCTTCCCTTGCTGGAATGTGGACTATTAAAACCTAGGTTGCAACAGAACATATACTTTGTAAGCTTTTCTCCCTGCCTATAATTTGGCTGTTTATCATTTATCCTACTTTGTTATTTGCTGTATTACTGATTTTAAAATAATTGCATTCATTTAGAATAATAAAATTTGATTTCATGCTCAGTTCAAGGCCAAATATTTTAAGTGTATAAAGCTACCTACCAAAATATTGTCCTTAGTATAGCTGCCATATTTACATATGTATCTCTCTATTTATCTATCTATCTTTCTATCAATATATCACCTGTCTCTATTTTATCTTGTAGTGTTTGTGTTTCTCTCTGTATGTGTGGTTATATGTTAGTAATAGATGCATTTTTTCTAGCTTATTGTAGTACTATACTAAAAAGTGTAATAATGAATAAAACAGTTCAGCTACAAAATATCCTTCAGAGGGGGAACAAAATATATATATGTGATCCTAAGCAGAAGATGTAGACTGAGATGACTCAAAACATAAACACAGAATCATGGAAAAATCAATTAGAGGACAAGTCTTCATATCTGCATGTGGCAATAGGCAATGAGGCATGCATTCACAATCCAAGAGCACCAGACACTGTCCTAAAGAATGCAGAAATAAAAACAGAATACTGAGGGTTATTTTGAGTGGGTATTTAAGATACTTTCTCATTTAGAAATGTTTGGAACTTTCAGACGCTCTCTCAATACTTTCCCTGAAGGCATTTTTCCCATTTTACAGGTTTCAGTGTAACATTTCTCCAGTCGTGATTTTCTTCTAAAACCCCAAATCACAGGAAACCCATAAGCAAAACACAGTCCTTTCCTACACAAGAAAAGACAGGTTAGGGTCACTACATTAATGATACATGCACAAATCTAAAACATACGTATACCATCACACAAAACAATGAAAAAAGAATTTTCATAGAAATGAGGCTATTAAAAGTACCTTAATTCAATATGCATGAAGAAGATATAAATGAAGAAAGAGAAGGAAGAAGAGGGTTCAAAGTGCAAAGACAAAGGAGTAATTAAAAAACAATAAATTTCTCAGACTTTACAAACATGTTTGAAAAAAATCAAATGCAGGGTAGGAAATTATTGTGGAGGTAATTTTCAGAACCAAAGGCCCAAAAGGTTACAATTTGGAAAATAAAATATAATATAGACCTGACAAGGAGACCCAAATTAGGATTACCAATATTTGTTAAGTATGAGAAAACATGAAGTGGGGAATGATTATTACAAATGAGTATGAGCTTTATATTTGTAAGAAAGATATGTGATTTTTCATTTAAATTGGAAAACAAAAAATTTTTAAAATATATTCTTAATTTTAATCAGATGATTATTAATCAAATATGTGGAAGAAAAATCATAAATATCAAGTATTACATTCCTGAATTCCTACCGCCCTTGTCTTAGGACACTACATAAAGGAAGCAACTATGAGAGAGCCACATCAAAAGACAACTGAAGTGCAAAACTAGCATGAGATACAAACAGAAACCATATCATTCAACAGGCTGTGGCAGCTTGAGATTATTTTATGAATCACAAAAAGAGAAAGATTGTGTTTTTCAACTGGTCTATTCCTGTGGGTGTGATAACATTTGATTACATTAAGTTCAGTTGAGGGCCCTTTGATTATATTACTTGATAAGCTCACTTTATGGCTTTTAATTGGACTATGTCAGTGACACAGGTTGAGACTTCACCCTCTTGCTGGGTCTGATATAAATGGATACACAGGGAAACACAGACAGAGGAAAAGGAAGCCACCATATTTTATCCTGGCATGTGAGAAAGAACTAGAAGATCACTTAAATACAAAGCCCCAAGAGGTGGGGCCCACAAAGCAGCTCAAGAAGAGACAAGTCCTACTGTATGCCTGATATCTTACAGTTGAGCTCATGAAGAAAGCCAAGAATGATATAGAAGACCTGGAAAGAAACAAGTCCTAAGCCTGGTTGTCCTCAGCTGAGCTCAAACCTCAGCAGAGATCAGTGGCCATATTGCTTCAAAACATGGCAGCTGACTTTGGTGAGGAAGCATTTTTGATGATGCTCCAGTGTGGACCTTCATGCCCTTGGAACTGTAAGCTTTTACCTGTATTAGTCAGCCAAAGGGGTGTTCATACAATGTACCAGAAATCTGTTGGCTTTTATAAAGGGTATTTGTTTGGGGTAAAAGTTTACAGTTACAAGGCCATAAAGAGTTCAACTCAAGGTACCACAAGAGATACTTTCTAACCCAAAGTCATTTGACATGTGTTGAAGCAAGAGGGCTGCCAATATCTGAAAGGGCTCAGTCTTCCTCTTTCCTCTTATGACTCCATGGGCCCAGCTTCTTCTGATCTAAGCTGTAGGTTGGAGGGCTCTTTTCTTTCCAGGCTCAGCTGCTCTGGTCTCTGCACAAGGTCATCTATAAACTATCAGATGAATGTCTCATCTCTTTTCCCTGGACCACAGGATCAAAGCTGTGAAGTTCTCTTCTCTTCCATGTCTATTGAGCTCTCTCTTTTCTTCTGTGTGTCTTCTTGATTCAGTGTCCATTTATATAATCCATAAACAGGGCAGGGACTCAAACTGAATCACCCTAATGATGTAGTCAAATCAAACCCCTAATCTTAACATAATTTAATCAAAAGCATCACAGCTGAATCTAATACAATGAAAGGGTATCACATCCAGGGGAACAGACCAGTTTACAAACATAATTTCTCTTTTTGAAATTCATAAATAATTCCAAACTGCCACATACTCCAAATAAATTCCCTTTATAAAAGCCAACCCATTCTGGTACTTTGCATCAACAACAATTTGGCAAACTAACACACCATCCAAATTAGAAAAGTTGCATATGAAGCTGTGGTTAGAAGATTTCTGGAAAAACAGAAATGATAGAATGGATATTTATTTTAAGTAATTCGGTATTTTAAAAATAAAATAATGTATATGTAAAAGTTCTACAAGAATTTCAGAGAGTTATATAAAACAAAAATTCATCACCAAAAACATGTCATTCAACATTAGAAAAATGAAAATAGCAATTCATGACAGAGTTTAAGGGAGAAACTTCATAGGATCATGCCTTATTTTCAGAAATGAATTCTGTTGCTAAAATACTAATTCATGATAAACACTGTTATAGAGTATTTAGAAAGTAATATCCTGACTTTGAGAAAAAGTAACTATTAGAAGGAAATTTTCTTAGCTCAAGCATCATATAACTTAAAATATATATGATAGAAGCATCCCTTCATAGAGAATCAGATAAATAAGACCACTCTCACTAACTTCTTTAGAAAGCATAATGGAGTATGAAAAGAGAAATAAACATATATGAATGGAAATGAAGAAATTACACTTCCATTAGCAAAACATATAATTTTGATTGAGAAAGTTAAAACAAGAAACTTGTGCAAATATAGTAAGAATATTATTTGAATCATGTTTGAGAAGGCAATTGGATTTTACATACCAGTAAAGAAATATGAAATACCTATAGAAAATAAACAAAATATAAAAAAGGAAATAAAAAAAACAAAACAATTCACAATAGAGTGAAATACAAAGTAACAGAGATTTGCTAGATCTTGTGGAAAAAATAAATGTTTCACTGAGGGCTCTTAAGTGACTGAATTAATGGAGAGATAGACCATATATATGGATTGGAAGACTCAATATAATAACAATGTCAATCATATTCATAGGTTGAATATCACCTAAAGAAAAATTCCTAAAGATTTTCTAATGTAGAAATTGACAAGTTGGCCATAAATCAAATGAAATCCAAATAGAATAAATACTCTTAAGGAATAAAAAGTTAAAAGTATTTCCTAAACAGATATCGAGTCTTTCTATAAAATAATAATAAGTAAACATTGTGGCAAAAGTCAAAAAATGACAAGTACAGATGCAACAGAAAAGAGGGTATGGATATGAACACTCAGATGACACGTAGTTGCAATGGGAAGAACATTTCTCTTACTCCACATCCTCAAAACCAACTCTAAGTCAAATAAATAGTGAAAAGAGAAAATCACTGCTAAAATAATTTGGAAGATACCTTTAGAAGTTTGAAGCAATGTTTTAGAAGGAGTAGGAGGATGAGAGGAAGCCAGAGGAGAGGATGAGGAAGAAGAGTAGATGGAGGAGGAGAAAAAGATACAAAAATATCCACCATGGAACACATTTGTGAATTTGATTGCGATAAATGAAGACTTTTTTTTCCCCAAGAACCAACAAAAGGTCACAGAATTAGATATAAATCACTTAAAAACATGTGTAACTTTTCAGGCTTAGATAGGAATTTTTAAGAAAAGAAAGCACAGATATCTTGTTTTACACATGACAGTATATTCTGCATTATTGATATGAGTAAAATAAACAATGTACCCACCTGATACTACTACATATTCAGCAGTTTGGAAAAAATATATCTGGATTCACCAATTATTGATGAAGATGTGGAACAAAGAGATGTAGAAATATTATTTGTTTATGTGCATAAATTGCTACACCATCTCTGGAAAATCATTTGATATTTTATTAGCAAACTAAGACTAGTTTACATTACAGTAAGAAGAAAAACTGTGCTGAGAGCAACAAAGATTTCCCACTTATGACACATGTCCATTTTGTGTTGGCTCTAATTTTGATCCACAGTCAATGCCTACATTCTCTGCCCAGGATATTGGAGCAGCCTGGACATGGAATGTTATTTGTTCTCGTGGTATAATGATAAGACGTTATGAAGAAGTTGTCATATGTTGGCTCTCAAACCCACAATCATAGAGAGAAACATGAAAAACTCTAGTAGCCCTTGGTGTTTACATTTAGACTGTTTTTATAATTACTGAATGAATTCTAAATGTGATTTGGAATATATTAGGTTCTACCATATACAATGAACAATTAATAGAGTACCCTGATGACTAATGAAAAAATTTAGAGTGTTAAAGTTTCTTCAACAAAGTAATCTAATATTCATTAATATTTATGCATTTCCATGAAGTTACTGTTAAAAACTTGAATTGAAATTGGGCATGACTCCTTAATATTATTGGTTCTATTTACATCAATATTGATTCCCTAAAAGGTGCAAATTTCCATCATATAGAACAATCATATAAACACCTATCACTTATATTCACTGCCTTAGTTGAAAACCAACTTTTAAGGAAAAGACATCACTTGATATTTATTCCTCCTAAAACCATAAACATATCTATTAATGTAATATTATCCAATATTTAATGAATATATAGTATCCTTCCAATAATCATTTCCCTACAGCATTGTCTATTCCTTTTTCTTTTTATAAAATATAATATCCAATTTCAAAAAATCCATACCAAAAATTAAACCACTTCCATGTGCTTCCCTTGAAGGATATCAAGTCGAGAACAAAATATATATTTTTCAAATATTTGATTATTATTTCCCCAAATGTAAGTGACATTAAATTCATTTGAATATATGTGGTATAAGTTCAGAAATAAACAAAGAAATCAATGCAACAGAATAAAGTACACAACTACAGAAAAGTTCATTTAGGAACACAATATATGAGAAAGGTATTAAATGGTAGTCTATGTACTTTCAGTTAATTGTGATTGGGCAGCTGCATATTCGTTGACAACAAAAGAAATTTCACTCTTGCCTTTCACTCTGCACAAATGATGTAGTATAAACACAACATGTGAAAGTCAAAACTATAATGGCTTAGATACTAACACTGGATAATATCTTCAGGATACCAGCCTAGGTAAGTATCTATCATATAAGAAGTAAAACACAAACTACAATGGAAAATATTGATTTTATTTGAACTGAAAATGTCTGTTCCTCCAAAGATTTAGAAAAGCTCAAAATTTTATGTAAAAAACTGGGGGAATGTACATATCATAAAAAATTCAGACAAAAATATCCCGGAAGAGAATTCCAGATTTCCTTTAAAATATATTGAAACTTAAAAACACATATGCATACTCAAACTAATCGTGAATTCTAATGAATTCTAATGTATTCCCTATATTTTTTATATAATCTAAAGCTTCTTTAAAAATAAAAAATAAAATAAAAAACTAAAAAAAGAAATAGAAAATATGAACAGAAGTATAAGAAGAAAAAAGATTGAATCATAAGTCAAAACCATGATTACAGTCGAGATTACGGAGACATAAATAAAAAGGCAGATTAGTGTCCTCCAACAGCCTGATCTCCCACAGAAACACTGGAATAATAAGCAAAACCTGTTATAATCAACTTTAAGAAAAATCAGGAATATACTCAGAGATTTAAATCAACCAAGCAAAGAATCAAACAAAAAAGGTCATTAACAGTTGCCCAGAGGGGCTGAGGGTGCAGTCTCTCACCTCCTGCCCTGTCAGGATGGGGATGGAATCAGAGATGTGTCCAACAGTCTAGTCTCTGCAGGCTGAAAGCTGCTGCAGTTGCCTGGAGATGCCAAGGGTCACTGTCCCATCTGCCTTGTCATGGGCAGGGATGGAACCACTGGAGTACCTATCTAAAGGAAATGCTTTGGATATATATAGAACAGGAAGGTGCTCCAAGTCATCTAGGAGGGCACTGGAAAGATAAAGAAGCCAAAGGAAAACTGTGAGTTGCTCACCCCTTGGCTGGAAAGAGCACATATACACCACTCTCAGGACAAATAGCCTAGGTGGAGCCCCTGGCTCCCTGCTCCAAATGGAGTGTGAGGGAGCATTACCTGGGAGGAGGAGGGGTCTGGGAGGGTGGAGAGTGATTTCTTTGTGGTGAATTTGGCCAGCTGAGCCCACTTGGAATCTCAGAAGGGACCCCAATCCGGTAGGGAGAGGGGAGGAGTATCTCCTCAGGCAGGCTGTCATGCCTAGCCACCCAGGAAAAGAGGGGAATTAGATTAGAGAGGATGTGGGACAGATAGGCATCTATTCAGCAGGGATCTGGCAAACTAATAGGAATCTAACCTACCTGAAGGAAAGGGGGCAGATAGCTTTATGAAAGCCTCACTAACCTAAGGAGACAGTTTAGCTTAGTGGAGAAATTCCCGACTAACATATACGAGTCCTTGGTTCGATTCTTAGAGAAGTGATCCACCTGGTTATCAGACACCCAGCTGATACTATAGGACAAGAAATATATAGACATTTTTTTTGCATTAGCTTTTCTTGTATCTCTTATTTTTATTTTTTAAACAAACCTTCCTTTTTTAAAATTTATTTCCTTATATTACTTGCTAAAACCTGGTTGAAAACCTGCAGAGAGAAGACTGCAGGTGACTGACTGATGAACACTGGTAGCCAGAGATGCTCCATAGGGGCCTAAGAGGGAAGGCTGTTGTTGTTTTTTTTTTCTCTCTCTATCTTTTTTAATTAGTTGCTGCTGTCTTGTTTCTTATTTCTTGTCTTTCTCCTTATTTTGTTTCTCTTTGATTTCTTTAACAATTTTTTCTACCTAAGCTATTTCTTTTCTTTCCTTCATTTTTCTATCTTCTGTTTTCTGTTGTTCTTTGATTCCACCTCTTTTTGTTTGGTCCTCAGTTTTTCCAGTTTTTATCTCTCTCTCTCTCTCTCTCTCTCTCTCTCTCTCTCTCTCTCTCTCTCTCTCTCT
>JAQZBX010050777.1:0-19568 GCA_029593785.1 Cabassous unicinctus | reverse complement strand
TGTAACCGTTGGCCAATTTGATGTAATTATGAATTCCAAAAATATAATTGAATCATGCTTGTAAACTGATCTGTTAATCTAGGCAAGATTAGGTTATGATTAAGGCCGTTGAGCCCCACCCCTTGGTGGGTGGGGAATCGAACATAAAAGGCAAGGCAAAGAACAGAGTTAAAGCAGTCTTTCGAGAAGCAGCTTTGATATTGGAAAGAAAGCCCCAAGAGAAGAGAAGCGAACTATTCGCCTGATCGCCTACAGCTGACCTTGTGGAGGAAACAGGAGCTAAGCCTGGAGAGAAACGCAGCCCCGGGAAGAGAGGAACTCAAGAAGCCTGAACCCTGGGCAAATGTCGGCAGCTGTCTTGCTCCAACACGTGACAATGGACTTTGGTGAGGGAAGAAACCTTTGCTTTATGGCCTGGTAACTGTGGACTTCTACCCCAAATAAATACCCTTTATAAATACCAACCCATTTTTGGTATTTCACATTAGCACCCCTTTGGCTGACTAATACAGTAATCTTTTTAACTCAAGGGATCTGTATAGTCAGTGTTTTAAGTGTTCATAATATTAACAGAATTTAGGATTATCATTTAAATTTAAAATGTATAATTGAATCATTGATTTAAACATGATTTTAAGTTAAAATCTTACTGTTATACACAGTGTGGGAACATTTATGAGAACTTATAGCTCACCGTATTTATAAGTTTAATTTATTAGATTTATACAACTTCAAGAAGGCTTTTTTGTTAAATCAGATAATCAGGGTACTTAAAAAAGAAATTGAGTGTATTAAAATTTAAAATGCAGTTTAAAATGTTTAAAAGTGCTTAAGTTTGTAAATGGAACAAAACATTATCCAAAGGTCCTTAAAAGTGGTTGCTAAAATTGGCCAGACTTTGTGTCAAAGAATAGCAGGATTTGTAAGCTAAACCTAAGATTTTAAAAAAGAGTTAGACTTTTTTTTTTTTAAATTACAACTTTAATAAATCAAACATTAATTTCTAGAAACCAAAGTGAGCCACTGAATTGTCTTTTCTGTTTACAGAAACTTCCCTTGGAGAATTTTTTTTAAACTCAAAAGTTCATGTTCAAGATGAAAGACTTTCGATTGCACTCCTTCTTTAAGAAGAGGAATGACGTGGCCAGACTTCCTTTTCTAAAAAGAAATCTTTCACATCTAAAAAAATCAAGTATTTGCCTGAGTTCTGCCAGAGTTAACTTGCCCCTCCTCTTTCACACTCTAATTTCTTACCGAAATATACTCCCTCAGCAGCTCCACGGAGGTGAATTTGGCCTGGGTCTCAGTCCCTGTTCGCACACAGACTTGGAGCAGTCCACTTAGCTATTTTAAAGGAACAAACCACCACAAGTTAGAAGCTTTCCTCATTTGGGTTTCACTGTCTCCCCCTTTCAGAGGCAGCCCTTGTGAACTACCCCTGCCCTGTCTCACCCAATCCATGCAAAAAAGTCTACCTGCACTCCTAGCCAAATGACCAGAAGTAAAGATATTCCTGTTGGAGTGTTTTGTCTTTTAAACACTTTCTTTGTATTTAGAAACAAATGGTTATTACATTTTTCGCTGGCACTCTAAATGGTAAGAATCCCCACCTGCCTTCTCCCCAAAAGCACCACTCCTTCCCTCAGCCTCTACATTTGAGGGGTGGGGAGCTGTTGGCAAGTGGGAATTCTCCCTGGAGACACTCAACTGCCACCAGACATGCTCCTGCACCGCAGCACCCTCCCTGCTCTACACACCTCAGCCAAGGAACAGCTGAGAACTCAATCACCACAGACCATTAGATCTGGAGGAGACCAGAAAACCATCAAGCCCATCTGCTCTCTTCAGACATGAGAAAACCAAGGCTCAGACCAAGGGGTGTGGCTTGCTAAGGTCCCACCCGCTTAAGGCTGGGATCCCTAGAAGCCAACATGGGATTTGAGTGCAAGTAGTTTATTAGGATGGTGAACCATGCAAGTACCAGTAAAGGATGAGGGAAAAGGAGACAGCCAACACCGGGTGCCTTTATGAGCAGGTTATGGCCATGAGTGACTGAGGTTCAGTCCCACTGGGGACCTCTGGAAGACCACATGGGACATACCTGAGTTGTCCCACGTGAGGGTGGGTACACTGGGTATATATGCACTAACTCCCTTCAGCAGTTGCTGAGGCCTCTCCTGGGAGTGAGGACTGCTCCACACTGCCAGGCTGCCCTGGGCTGGGACAGAGCACCTTGCCCTGGCAGGAGGAAGCCAACTGGCCCCCCTCGGACTGGTGAGTGCTGAGGGCAAACAGACAGGGCATCAGCAGCACCTGTCCCAGCCACAACGAGGGCTAGTGGCAGGACCAGGTTTTCTTTCCTTAGGTAACTACATGTATTGAGCCATTACTATGGGCCTGGCACTGTTTGAGGGGATGGCTTCCCAGGGGTGAGCATGTCAGACAAGCCCCCTGCCCTCATGATGCATACATGCTAGTGGGCTGGAGGAACAAGGCAATTCCAGGGAATGAGAAGAAAGTAAATAGCACAGGATGGTGGGAGAGAGCGGCTGGGTGTGGACAGTTCCCTTAGTTAGGGTAGTTGGGGAAGACTGTGAGAAGATGATGTTTGAGCTGAGTGAGGCATCCGTGATAAGAAGGAATCCACCATGCAAAGCTCCGGGTAAGGAAGCACGGGATAGCAGAGAATGAGCTTAAAGAAAGGAAACAGTGTGGCTCAAGCAGAGAGAGTGAGGTGGAGAGTGGTGGGCTCAGGACCTGGAGGACCTTAGAAAGAGCCCTCACAGAGCTTTCTTCAGCAGGGCTTCCTCCCTACCACCCTGCTTAACGTATTTCAGGGCTTTCTGTTTCCCTTAGAGCTGTGCTTCTCAACCAGGGGTAGTCATGCCCCCCAGGGGACATTTGGCAATGTCTGGAGACACTTTTGATTGTCATGACTATCTGGTCTACCATCTAGTGGATAGAGGTCAGTGTTGCTGCTAAGCAGCCCACAAAGCACAGGACAGCCCCCCGCCTCAAGACTATCTGGCCCAAATGTCAAAAGTGATGTGGTTGAGAAACCCTCTCTTAACATCTAGGCAATACACCTGCCCATGGCCTACAAAGTCTTACATATTTCATTCCTGTCAACCCCTCAGACCCGATTCCTACCACTCAGATCAAGCCTCATGGACTTCAGAGTCCCTCACACACACCAAGCTCATGCCCACCCCAGGTCTTTCTCTGGTCTCTGCTTGAAACATCCTTCCTTCAGGTCTTCCTTGGCTGCTTCTCTTTCATTCAGGTCACAGCTTGGAAGTCACCTCCTGGCAGAGGCATCCTCTGACTGTTGAAGTCACTGTTGCTTCCCCTACTAGTAACATCACCCTGCTTTACATCTTCACAGCTCTTAACTACTTTCTAAACCCTCTCGATTACTTACTTATGTGCTTATTCTGTCTCCCCCACTAGAATGTAAGCTCCATAAGGGCAGGGATCTTGTCCAGCTTGTTCAAGCTGAATCCACAGCTACTAGCAAAGAGGCTGGCTCACATGAGGTGCTCAGAGGATATCTGGTGAATGAGTGAATAGACCATGCCCCTGAGAATCATTTATGTCTGTCTGTCTTTTGGACATATACAAATTTTGTTAAATACAAGGGTATCAGCTTCTCGGGTCTGGGCAGCCTCTCACATGTTTGGAATTCCTGCACTGCTACAGTGCTGGCCCCAGAAAGTGCTCATTGACTGGACAGTCCTCTGTGATGCAATGTGATGTTACTTGAATTCATTCTCTACTCTGTGGGATTTCACACCAATTTCTCATCCATCTAGGGAGTATCCTCTATTCTCAAGTGAAGTTCTGTCATTCCAATTCTGTGTTCTCCAAAGGGGGTTAATACTCAATAAAGCTACAAAGCCAGCTGGAGAGGAAGTGTTCCCATAGACCTCAATATGTGCAAATTTTCTCTGACCTTACAGGAATGTTTAAAAATAATCTCATGGGAAGCTGAAGATATCTCTCAAATGCATGACCTTAGTTAGAAAAAGCATTTTATTTGAACTAATTGAGAGAAACCATTCAACATCCTCCTGTTTATTTCACTAGGCAAAAATGAAAGAAAATATCCCATCGGTGGGGGAAATTGGCCACCCAAAGAAAGTTCATTTTTCCCACTTAAGATAGAGGAGTGAGAATATATTTTTGTTCGTACTCCTTCCTATCATACTGTTAAGATTATATCAGAGGAATTTTCAAAAAACAATGGACCTTTAACAGAAAGGGGGTAGAGGAGAGATATCATTGAATGAGAAACTTTGACACATTTCTGGAAGACAGAAAGGATGAGTCTTTTGATAGAATGGAAGCAGAATGTGCCACAGGAGCTTGACGAACCTTCAGCCTAGCAGAACCCAGAGGTTTCAGGCGTGATAAGGACCTACAAAGATGCTGACAGTGAGTCTGCCTATAGACAGCTACTTCTACTGGATCAATTTATTCCTCTCTCCTTTTCTTTGTCCCATCCAGAGATAGACACTTTGTTCCCAGACCAAACACACGCATACATAGTTTTCTTTTTTAAAAAAATCAAATAACTGCCTGGGATAATCAGGGTTCCTAGAATATATGCTAATACCCTGGAGAAAACTCCTTGAAGCCTAGCATTGGGATCACCTAAAGGACAGTTTCCTGCCTGCTTTCCTGAAGTGAAGCTGGTCTTTGGACCAGCCCCACTCACTCATTCACCCAAAGATAAAAAGCTTCCCATCAGGGGAGACCTTGCAAGACATACAAACACAAAGGCAGCAGAAACCCTGGAAATCCAACCCAGTATCCCATTCTTAAATACAAATGGATCATGAGATGTATGAACAAAACCAGTAGCATGAAAGTGAATGAACCAGATAAACAAATAGAAAAGTTAACACGGAAAACAAAACAAAACAGATATATCAAGGAAGAGAAGAGTTTAAGAGAAGGAAACAAACAAACAAACAAAAAACAAAACTTTAATCAATATCCTTATAGAGATTCAATCATACCTTGAAATTATTTTAAAAATAACTCTTTTTTTGAAAATATAAAACTAAGAGAATAAGAAAGAACTTATGGAAATTAAATATATGATTGCCAAACTTAAAATTCAAAAGAATGGTTGGGTGGCAAAAGTTTTGAAATATTCCCAGAATAAAGATAAGAGACAAGAAAATGGAAACTTTGAGATAAAAAAAGAAACATGGAGGATTGACACAAGAAACCCAATTGTCAACCAATATGAGTCACAGAAAGAAATAATAGAAAAAAAAGAGATGTGAGAATCGTCAAAATGAAGGAGAAATGGGAGAAATTTCTCTGAGCTAAAGAGAGATTTGATTTTAATCTGAAAGAACCCACAGCATTTGGATAGAGTAAACGAAAAAAGCCACACCCAGATGCATTTTCCTGTAATTTCAGAACACCAAGGATAAAGAAAATATTGGAAAAATTTCCAAAGAGAGAAATGTTGAGGCATATACCAAAGAACAACATTCAAATGAGAGCATCACACCCAAATGGCCTGGGTTCAATTCCTGACTTTCACACATAGCAGGTGTATGGTCTTGGTCAAGTCTTTCTGTGCCTCAGTTTCCTCATCAGTAAAATGGGCGTTATGGCAGTACCCACCTCATAGGGTTGTTGTAAGGATTAAATGGATTAATTTAGTGAAGGACTTAGAGCAATGTCTGAAGCATAATTATTGCTGTGGCTTAGCTTATTATTGCTATTATTCAAAATAAAACAAAGCAACCAACAAAAAGAAGTCAATAATTATTTGTCATGAACACTGCCTCTCCCACATTTTCATTCCTCTCTCCCCATTGTGGGGCAGCTGTGTGACTTGGAGGTGGGGCATGTATGACTCCACCCCTTGACCTGAGCCAATCAACCCCATCACACCACTAATTAGTTCTGGGATGCCTAATGTAGTCCAATAAGAGTGAAGTTCAGGACTTTTGTTTAGTGACTAGGGTAAGAGATGTTTTCCTCTGCTTTTTTCCTGTTGTACACCCAGAGGCTGCGGGTCACTACTGTACAATCATGAGGGAGACCAGCCTGAAAATAAAGCCATCACAGAAGAAGGACAAAGTCAAGAGCATTATCAAGAAATGGAGTTGGAGCCATGATCAAACTGTGCCTGAAGCCCACACAACCACCAGATCTTTTAATGATGTGAGCCACTAAGTTCTCTTTATTATTTAAACCCATCTGAGTTGGATTTCCTGTTAGGCCTATCCAAAAGCATTCTCTCTAATATATTCTGTATGTCAGAGTCTCCAAGCCACACCCAACCTTGCACTGGGTGTTACCTGGATGATGTAAGACAGTGACAAGCCTTTGGATGAAGCACTGATTGAGGAGAAACTCAGGGTTACCAATAAGGCCACAATGAAGGTGACGACGTTCATGAGAATGTCCATTCTCAGAGCAAACCACCTGAGAGCACAGTTAAAGTAGAGGAGGTGACTGGAGTTTTCGTCATTTAGCACTTTAAACCTAAAATTAAGAAATCAGATAAAATAGGAGATCAGGTTGTGCTTCCATAGATTTAGAGTTAGGCCTACTGGAGAAATAAGGCAAGGGGGATTTTTAATCAAGGGGGAAATGCACCACAGTAAACCTTTACAAAAATGAACATATATCCCAGGCTCTTTAAAATCTACAACCACAGACATCTCTGACTTGCACAAATTTTGAGAAATCCCAGGTGGCAGAAGAGTATGGTGCTAAGTGGGCACTTTCTGTCTTTCCCAGCGCTGGCAACTGGAACCCACAGCTGAGAACACAAGGGGCTGAGGAGTCAGCCACCCCCGAAGGCCTTGTAGAGTTGACAACTGGCCCCCTTGATCTATGAAAAAGGGGTGGAGAAGGTCGCCTTTAGGGAGAGTCATTATTTATGGTGGTAGAGGTGCTTGACCGGTTCCCCTCCCCAAAAGAGAGGGAGAAAAGTCAAGGTAATTGCTTATGGAGCTGAGTGCCTTCAAAAAGAGGATGCTGACATCTTGTCCCCCTGCTGCATGTCCACTGAACCAAAAAGCTTGTCAAGAGGAGAAAAAGCACAGGGGAGGGCAACAAAAAGATGGCACAGCTGGGGGAGAGAGGGCCAGACCCACCCCCAGAGTTCCCGGTTCCCCAGACGTGTGGAAGACAGATCCCGCAAATGCCTGCATTCTAGAGTTGGGAAGGCAGAGGGAAGCTGACATTGGGGGCTGCAGTCTTTGGGGGAGAGAAGCCTCCACATCAGAAGAACGCAGTGGGATGCTGCCAGCTGGAGCTTGGCCAGAACATCCAGTCGGCTCTCACCAATGCAGCAAGCCTAGCAGAGCTGCTTGGGATATGGTCCTTTGGGGGCCCCCACCCTGCCACACTACCTCTGCACAGTGAGCTGGATGGGTCAGGATGAGCAGCAGAAAAGAGAGACTGGCCTGGACACAGGCAGTCACCTGAGGATGTGTCTCCCCTGCCCTTCCATCCTCCTGCACCAGCGTCAGAGAATCAGGCTTAGAGAAAAGGGAGGGGAAACTCTAAGCCTCTGGGGGAAACGAGAAAGTTTTTACTTGAATAAAAGATTGAAATTTTAATGAGATGCACTATTAACCAAAAGAGACATCAGATTAAGTTGTCACTGACTTAGTGGGAAAAAGGGCTTCATCAGAACAACTGGTAGCAATTATTGGAAGAAAAAATGAAAACCTTTCTACGTTTAAAATACTAAAGAGTAAAGATTCCTCTATCGCATAGCTATGAATGCCATCAGGCATTGCTGGGACACTCTGTTCTAAAATTCCCCCAAAGAGTTCTTTCTGGAAGCTCCTTGAACCAGCCATCCTGGGCTCTGCAGCATCTCCCTCCCTCCTCTCCATTCTAACTTATTTTCCCCCAGAGCTTAGTCAAAATATTCTTCCAAACACCGTGATGTGTCTATCATTTAGCTATAAAGCCTGCAAATTCAATTGGCAGCTTACAGTGACTTAGAAGTCGTCTGCAATCTTATCTGCGTGGCTGGTTAGATTGTGCAGAAACAGAACCACTAGCTGGGATCAGATTGGAATTTGACCTCAATCCTTGTTTTCAATGCTATGAAGTTTTGGTCTAGTGGCAAACGCAATACATGTCAGAAAGCCCAAACTTTCTGGAAAGCCTCTGACCGGAAAGCAAGTATCAAAATAAGGAAGACCCCACAATCACACAGAGCCCAGCTCTCTATAGGATTCTCTTGGAAAAACCAGAGGAGAATCCACAGGAAGACAAAGCTTGAGTGTGTTTTGCTGATGAATGGCTCCGTGTAGACCAGACATGGGAACAGTCTACCCGTAGATGTAGGACTCTTGATGAATGATGCTCAGGTCAAACGATTAACAGGACTAGCTGCTGATTGAACTAAAAACAGAGTTGTGACATCAAGTCTATATCGAGATCCTGGGTGGTGAAGCAGGGGAAGAGTGAGTGAAAGAATTAGATACAAGTATTGAAATGTGCCTTCGCTTTCTAAGGAAGGAAAAGATAGAAAAGTAAGAATTCTGTGTCGCAGAGACTGCTACAGATTCATCCGTCTCCATTTTATTTTCCTCTGTGGCCTCAGTTGGACTACATTTCCAGCCTCCCATGCATCTACATGAGCCCATGTGACTGAATTCTGACCAATCAATGCTCAGAAGTGATGAGTACCTCCACTAGGGTTGTCCCATACAGCTCCACCTCATCTCTCCCCCCTTACCCTCCAGCTACACGCTGAGGGTCCTGGAGAAGACTACAAGGCCCTAGGATATGACAAAGCCCCCAGATGGAAATAGGTTGGGGACCTGAGTGTAAGCAGAACCCTATTCCCACCCCATGGACCCTCAATGAATTGTGACTTCAGGAAGAATAAGCATTTATTGTTTTAAGCCCCTAAGGTTTGAGGCTGTTTATTACAGCAGTGAGCCTACTGTAACTGATAGCATTTACATGGCATTTTAGAATTTTGGAGCTGGAAGGCTCTTTAGTCCCCACATTTTAGAAAGGAGAAAACTGGTCTATCTGCTAAGTAGAATGTAATATAGCCTTTAAAATTATTTTTATAAAAAAATAAATTGACCTGGAGCCAATGAGTGATTTTTCTCCACTTCTTTTTTCTGCTTTCCCATATTTTCCTGAATTGAGCACATTTTACTTTTATGGAGAAAAATAAAATGTAAAAATCACACACTGAGGTTGTCACTGAACAAGCATCCCTAATTCAAATCTTCACGGGGCCCCAGAATTGCAGAAGAAGGGCCAAGTGTTGTAGAGCGCTCCTCCTCAATCCTGCCAGGGACCCAGTCTTCCCCTGCCAGAGCCAGAGAAGCCGTCTGTCCCTGTGATCTCCTGGTGATGGCTGGGCCTGCAGCAGGGAGGCACTGGCCGGGGCCCAGCACAGGACTCACTTGTTGATGCAGTCCTCCGTTTTGCCGTAGGCGTGAATGATGCCTAGCCCCTGCATGGAGGAGGTGATGTGGGAGAACCACGGGGACCGGCTGATGTTCTCCACCTTCTTGAGCTCTTGGACTCCTCTGTGGAAGACACTGTAGGAAAACCAAGAGGGGCCAAGAGGACCATGAGGTGGGATCTCAGTGGGCTGACAATGGGCACACGCAGATTCGACTACACAGTCCGTGCAAGTCTCAGCCAGAGATTTATGCCATCTAATTCCAGAGACGGAGTTGGCCCACCATCTTTTCTAGGGGAGTGTGTCCTGGGGCAGTGGAGAAGGGGGAGGGAGGAGGCAGGAGAGGTCTGAGAAATGGGAGTCTGCCATTCCTTCATCCAGTCTCTGTTCTGAGTGCTTTTTGTAGCAGGAATGTCTCTATGCATGAGATGTCACTGTCCTCTTTGAAGAGAAGAATTTTTCATACAGTGCAGCTGCTAAATACAAGGCAATCACTTTTTGGTGCCCAACCAAAGAAAAAATGATCTTTTCCAACTACAGAGGAAAAGCTGGTGTGTCAGCTGCCAATGTCTGCCCTTTTTTATAGGCATTTTCAAAGATAACTTTGACCAAACATCATTCAAGCCTAAGGAGATGATTTTAGAACTGATCCCTCCACAGGAGGCAGCTCCCCTGTGTGTTCAAGCTCCAGGATGCAGCCACTGGCAGGCTGGCCGATGAGAGCTAATCTAATCTGACCTCCAGACTCTCAGCTAAAACTTGCCCAGAGGAGGGAAAACCTCATTAGTTCAGAGCTCAACTGAGTTGGAAACATTTGGATAATTCAGCCCTGCTCTGACTTGTCTTTGTAGCAAAAGGTGGGGGTGCAGGACAGAGGGGGAAAAAGCTTTGCGAAGAAAATTAACATCATAAACAAGAGAAAAGCCAGGAATAATGGTCAGACAAATGCGGGGATTATAAAAATGAACACCAGTCCAAAGAATCCACTTTAAGAACTGACATCTGGGTCAGGCTTTGTCTTTTTGTGAAGCACTTACAGAAACTATTTAATTTGGACATCACAATAAGCCCTTGAGGCTGGAGATGGAGGCATGTGTCCTTTCTCAGGGTCACCACAGATTCAGTGGGAGACTGAAGTGAGTCCAGCTCTCCCCATTCCCAGGCACCTGCACTAGTTCCCACAGCCATACCAGCTCCCAAGCAGATGCTGGAGTCAAGTCCAGACCTCCAGTCCAGAAGCATCTCTACAGCCACACTTCCCATTGTCCACTGGCCCTATCCAAGGACTTGATCCACCGACCTGAAACCTCCAAAACCCAATTCATAATCCTGCTGGCCCAAACCCTGCTTCTCTTCACATCACTCCCCATCTTGGTGTCATCCTTGGTGTCTCCACCTCCCCAGCACCCAAAATTCCACCAGCCGTGAATATCTCAGAAATGGCTCTCCAGTCCACTCCTCTCTTTATGTCCCCAATTCTGCTGCCTCATCCCTCTCACTCGAACTCTACCTGCCAAGATATTCCCATCCTGTAGCCCTGTCCTGATCTTTCTGTAGCTCCAGCCATCCTCCTCACTTTGGCCAAAATTATTTTTCTAAAACTCAGATGTGCATGTGGCTGGATTAAACAACCCTGCCTACAGGTGGAGTCAGGTCCAGGTTTTGTGGGTTGAGTCTTACAATTTGGGGTGCCCTCTTTAAGACCCTCAGTGCGGAACAGGGCTGGGCACATCATTCGATCCTCACAACAACCCTCTGAAACAGGTGAGATGGATTTTTTAATGATCACCATTTTAGAGATGGGGCTGCTGAGGCTTGCAGGCATTTCTCTGACTTCTCCAAGGCCCTTCAACTGTCTTGTGGCAGAGCTGATTTTCTACCCTTTGCCCTCATGCAGGGTCCACCATCCTGCTTCCTGAGAAGTCCAGTTGCCTCAGGAACAGAGAGGAGCCAGTATTCTGCAGGCTGGGATCAGAGTTGCCCTCCTACTTTCCCCCAGAATAGACACAAGGGTGGGCATGGGGACAGAGCCCTAGCAGGAAACCCCCCTGCAAAGCAGCTTGAGGCTTTTCTTTAACCACATGGTTGGCGTGGGGGTTATTTCTCAAAGTTCAGAAGGACTGAAAGTTGATCCCCTGACTCTTCTCCAGCACCAGGCATGGCAGAGCCCCACTGGTGAGAGTGCATCAGACAGGAACCATGCTTCCTTGTGACTGGGCCAGGACTAGCGACTTCACTTCCCGGTAATATTTACCTTGCAGGGTTACTCTGAGTCTAAACTGCCAGGATATATGCAAAGCACTTAACATTGCACCAAGGGCTAAAAATTAATGTGCTCCACTATCAGAGAAGACAGCAAGAGGTCAATACCAAAATGATACCCAGTCATTAGGCTTAGTTAATGGAGAATGTGGTGTGTCGATTGGAATTGTGTGTGTGTGTGTGTGTGTGTGTGTGTGTGTGTGTGTGTGTATGGGTTTGGTTGTCTCCTTTTAAAATAGCACATCGACCTACCGTAAGAGAATGAAGAAGCCCACAGCAAGGCCAGCGAGGACTAAAAGGATAGCTGGGAAGACAGCGGCCAATATTATGAGAATGAACACCACCATAAAAAACTGCTGCAGAAAGTTCTCTGCATGGAACGGCAGCCTCACATCCAGCTCGTCCATGTCCTTGGAAAAACGGTTCATTAGCCTGCCAGTGGGAGTCGTGTCAAAGAAGCTCATTGGGCTCTTTAAGATCTGTGGATACAAGCAGAGAGTCAAGCAGAGTAGAGCCATGTGTTTAGTAAACCCAGCCCCCGCTGCTGGGAGCACAGGGCCTCGCCTCTTTTTCCAGGGCACAGCACAATATGCCAGGTGATCAGGAGGAAGTCAGGATGCTCCCACCCTTGTAGTCAACATGAGTGAAAGTGGGTGTGAGAGATTCTGCCTCTGCGTGGAGCAACAGAGAGAGCACCTGCAGATGAGGCGTGCTCTCCAGGCTGGTGCCTGGGAGCAGACAGGGGTTAGGTGGCCCCAGGCAATGGAAAACTAAGTTCCACTGTGTCTCCCTCCCCACAAAGGGAGGGCTGTGCTGTGTGAGAGCTGTGCCCTCTAGCCGTGGCTGTCACACTCAATGGCTGCTGCCCATTGCAGCCGTGGAATGAGGAGGGGCCAGGAAGTACCTCTTGGGGCCCTCGATGTCACCCAGTGTTTTGGGGAGCAGGAAAGGCCCTCCTGACCTAAAGATCACTCAGTGTTGCTTCCTCAGGAGGCCTTGCTGACCACCCCCACCTGTACCCCAGCCAGCTAAGGGCCCATGATCCGCCCCACAGCTCCCTGGAGTTTGCCTTCACTGTTGCTAACTGGATATGTGGGAGACTCTTCCCAGACTAGACTGTTGGCTCCCTGCAGGCTTTCTGTCCCCAGAACCTGGTTCAGAGTCAGTGCTCAGTAATCCTTGAACAACAGTCGGGCACACCTGAACTCCTGGGGGCCACACCTTGTCAAATACTTGGTCATGCAGGGAAGAGGATGCCATCAGGGTGGTCTTAGTGAAGGTGAAGCCCTTGGTGATGCCGAATGTGAGCATGGACACCATGGTCCCTGCATACACCCACTGGTACACATGGTCCTCCTTGTTGGCTAAGACCTTGTCCCTCTCACACGTAGTCCTGTTGTCCTGGAGCCTACAGGCCGTCTTTGGAGAAACATGAGAAAGGCACAAAGAACTAATAAACTGTCAGGAGAACAGAAAATCACCAGAGAATCTTTCCAAAGAAAGGAAACTAAAATGTGGTGCCTCATTGCTAAAGATGGGTCACATGGATAAAATCAAGTTATTTCTCTTTGGGGGCCTCTGAAGTTTGCATGGGTCCTCCTCCTGGGTGGTAGTGACTCTAGGGGACTTTTGGTTTGAGAGCTTGGTAGTTACTGGGAAAAGCAAATCAGACAAGCCAGGCAGACACAAGTGGCATCCTGGAAGTTAACTGTACCTCAGAAGACCAGAGGGGATGCTGGGCCAGAAAGATCACAGGGGCAAACATGAAATCTGGGTTCTAGGAAGCAGGCTGAGCATCCTCGAGGCAGCCCAGACAGGATAGGGAATCAGGGGCCTGCCTCCAAATGCTGAGCTGCCTGGAAAAAGCCTCCCTGCCTCTGGGGAGACTCAGGGAACCTCTCTGGACAACAGGCCAGATCCCCAGCCCTCCCTTTCTTTTTCCCAAAGGCAACTGCTCTGGAGTCCCCAGTGAAGAGGAGGGTGCCTAGGGAACACAAAGGGGCTCTTGAGGGCACAAAGAGGCCCTGGCTCCATCCTACCCAGATGAGAATGCAATCATTTGCTGGCTTTTCTAGGAAGAAGCCATCCCCTCCTTCCAAGAAAGTCAAGGTTCATTTACCTCTGGGCCATGTACTAAAAGTCAAGACTGCCTTTGGGGAGCAAATGAACACCTTTCCTCAAAATGCCGTTTTGCCGATTGCAGTAATAGCAGAAATGTAAACCAGAGGTGGCTGATGGAAAAACTTCCATAAAAGCAAAAGCATCCCTGCAGATCTCATTTATAAAAGACCCAGCTTGAAGATGAGACTTGGCTGTGCTGTAGGCTGTGCCCACAGGTATGTGGGGTGGGGCAAACACATGGGTCTGCCATCATTGCCGCATGCTCCACTAGCCCATGGCAGCTGGTCTACGGGGGAAGCACCAAGCTTAGGACCCTAAACCTTGGAAGATGCTCTTCACAAGCGAGAGAGCATCTGAGAGAACACATGCATTCCAGTGATGGTTCTCTATTTCAGCCATAGAGCCGGTCACCCATTGGCTTCTTCCTTGAGGAATGGCCTCAGGGAGTTGTGCCAAACTCACAGAGGGCTGTAGCAGCCTCTCCTCTGCCCAAGCATCCCCAGAGCCTACTCACTTTGATTGTCATAGACACAAAACTCCACCAAAATGTAATCTCAGAGGATGAGCAGGCAACCCCACAGCATTTGAAAAGCTTTCAAATCATTGGCCAAAAGCTAGAAGTTTCCAGCAAGCTCAAGCAGGAGCAGACTTATCAGTCCTTCCCAGGAGGGGCCCTAGGTTGGGGTGGGTGTGTGGGGAGGCAGGAGAAGGCACCCAATGGCCCTGCAGCACACCAGGGACTGAGACTGACTCTTCATGTCCCACTCCTGGAGAGAGGCCCTTGGAGACCAGAGCCAAGAGGAACCCTCCGGCACCGAGCAATGTCTGTGACGAAATGCCAGTTTCTCTTCCAAGGTGGGAAGACACAGATTGGTGTTAGTCTTTCCTGCCCTTCCCAGACCCTCCTCAGAGGTGTCTTACAACAGAGGCTGCAGGACTGACCCTATCCTACAGGCCATGGTTGCCCACAGACCTACTGTTTTTGGTTGGAACAATCTTTCTAGCCAATACTTTAAATCTGTAGGTGGCACATAAAAATCCAGGTGACTTGCTTGTCTTGAAATCAAAGAGTATTTCAGGAGTCTGAATTGTGTGGTGAAAGCAACTGACCTCCACTTTGGGAAAAGGGGCTGAGGAATGTCAATGAGCTCATTGGATGGGGTCGGGCAAATTCAGAATCTCCACCAGCAGCCTTTGTGCTCCTAGATACGGACTAAACATCCCCCCAATAGCCAAAGGAAACTCACCTGTGAGCCTTTGTCTAACCAGAGGCCCAGCCACCAGTTGCTGAAGGCCGAGCTGCCAATCATGAGGAGGAAGAGGCAGACGGTGAAGAGAAAGAAGAGGTACCCTGCAAGAGGAGGGACGAGGCTCAGGGGAGTGAGGATGTGAGGGCCACAGTGGGCATGCCTTCCCCAGACCGCCACCCTGATGGGGTGTTTAAAGTCTGCAGGAAAAGGACCCCACACCTGGGAACCATTTTTTAGGCTGATCTGAAAGGTCTGGGTGTTGGGTCCCTGCACCCCAGTGGAGAATGTCTGATCCACCTGGTTGGAAGATGGGTCCAAATTGCCAGCATTAGTGGGAAAACCACAATATGCTCTCTAATAGAAGCGACTCAAAAAAATCTAGTTTTGTTAGGGAGAGACGGCGAATGAACCTGCAAGGTTTTTTTGGTTGTTTGTTTTTTGCACACTGAAATAGGAATTTTGTATTGAAGGCAGGCAATGAGCAGCTTGCCTTTGTACTCAGTGATTAGACTGTTAGGTTGTGGAAGAACCAGCGCTGGTTCTGGCTACTGCTCTCTCCATTTCAATAAAATAGAGTCTGGCAGCTTTAATGGAGATAAAGATTCCATTTAAAAGGTTGCATTATCAAACTTTAGATTTTTTAGGAAAAAAATAAAAGCACTGATAAATGTCCTTAACATAAAGAGAGTAATTGTTAAAGAAATCATAAAAGGTAAACCAAACAGTTTAGGAAAGGATTTTTTAAATGCAAATTAAATCAAGAAACTCGTTTTATACGGAACCTCCAGAAGCCTTAATGTACGTGTGATACGTTCTCCAGGTCACTGACCCTTCCTGGAGGGACTCGGTCTGGACGAGTTGATGCACAGGAACTGTGGAGACAAACACAAGTCCTAGAGCATCCATTGCCCGGGCCAGGGGCCCAGAGAGGAAGGCACACACCACATCTGCATATACCATAACACCACTTGGGGCAGCTATAACCAGTCTTTCCATTTGCCCCATGCTTTAAAATTTGTAATACCCTTTTGCTCATTTTATTTTCTTTGCTCTTTCTCACAGCCCTGTGAGGCAGGCAGCTTGCAGTTACTTGAGAAATATGTATTAAGTACCTATGCCATGCAAGGCCCTGGGCATACAGGGATTGTCTTGGTTTGGTTCCCCTAGAAGCAGCTTCTAACAAGGGGATACAAGTATTATTAATTTATTTGGCAGCTAAAGGAGGTGGGAAGGGAATGCAGCAAGTAAAAGGTGCACCCTCAAGCTGGCTACCCCTGCAGAGAAATCTCAGAGCCACTGCAGAACATACACCTCAGAGTTTTTTCACACAATGGGAAGGATCTGGGATCTCTCTCCACCCACTCTTGTTGGCCACTGGTTGAGAGCTACTCCCAGGAGATGCTGATTCCCCAGCACTTCTGGCTTGACCTACAGCTGGCAAAATGCACATGGCTAGCAGAGTGAGCCCTCGGGCAGTAGAATGCAGAGCAGGCCATTGGAAATGGGGCTGGTGTGCACTCTAGTGCTGAGGGCACCACCAGCATCTGCTAAGGGGCCAACAAAAGAGAGACGGCTCCCTGCTGCTTGGAGCTCATACCATGAGCTGCTGCATAGAATTTCCCTTCCCGCCATGGTGGCTGTCCCAAGTCCTCTTCATTTTCCAACGTGAAGGGAAAATGACTGCCAAGTTCTTATGGAACAGTATTCAGAGAACAGCGATGCTGGCTAAACCAGCTCCCAGGAGCCGGCACTAAATGCATATCTCTTCCTTCTCTGTAGACAGCATGAAAATGTCAACTCCAAAGCAGAATCATAAACCACTCTTGGCTTTTATAAGCAGAAGTAAATAGAGCCGGACAAGGGGCACCCCCATACACACACGTACTGTCTGCACCCTGCCCCGACAGGCAAAGCTTTCACACCTCAAAGGCACCTCGCTGAATAGAACCACCATTGTACTCTCTGCCTGGGAACCTTTTCATGCTCCTTTGAAAATTTTCAGGCTGCCTTTTGCTCATTGTGTTTCCCTCTGGGACTGCAAAATGAGGGAGACACCTCGGCCGGTCGGTACAGCCTAATGAAGGGCATCCTGGAGCACCACGGGAGCTGGTCAAATCCACGCAGCCCTCTTCTCATCTTTGCTGTGCTTTAGAAAATGCCCTGGCAGCAGGCGGAGTGGGCAGAGCTGTCTTAATTGGTTCATAAATGTCTCCCCTTCCTGTAGCTTTCAGAGCATTTAAACCCCATTTGTTTATCTTTGAAGACTGGGGTAAAATGGTCAAGATTGCAATCTCCTCTTCAAAGAACAGGGGTGGTAAGGAAAAAGGGAGCCCCAAATCCTGGGCAGCCTGGAGCTTTCCCAGGAAAGCAGTTTGAGCCAGAACATGGAAGAGATAGCTAAGTACCTCACTTCAGCCTAGGAAGTTTCTGGAGGAAAAAGAAGAAAAAAAAAAAGCAAGTATTTTGTCTTCAATACGTGTTTGCATTTGTCATAAGCACCATCAGTGTGCCCAATTTCATCAATTTGAAGAATCACATTTTTCTTTCACATTTTAACATCTCTGAAATGAGGCTGTGCCTTCCATTTGATAGTATGTCATATCATTTAATTGGCTGAGATTCTTCTTTCCAAGTGGTACATAAAATAATGGTGATCTTAAAAACGGATGCCATTTTAAATTTGGCTGTTTTACCTTGCTGTTGTTGCTTTTCTCCTAGCTACACATTCTTGAGGAATAGAATTAACTTGGAAAGCCACCTCTCTGTGGGCACTTTGAGGACAGAGACTGTGAATTTTGATCTCTGCCTTCTCAGTGCCCAGCACAGGGCAGGCCACAGAGTAGATGATCAACAAATGTTGAATGGATGAAAGATGAATGGGAACAGGGTTGAAGGAGGAAAAAGAGGCAGCTTGACCAGCCCAGCTCTCACCAGGTTCACCTCCCACTTTCTCCTTCCTGCCTTCTTAAAATTCCCTCATGCTCCACATCCTCCTCCCTTCCCCACTTCCCCACCTTCTCACCAGAATGACCCTGCCAAACACCTACATATCCTGGAAGGACTCATCCAAAGGTCACCACCTCTGGGAAGCCCTCCCTGACTCCTTACTCCCACCCTCACTCCCCATTTATCTTATCATATTTCCCATGATTATCCATTTGCCTGTAACCCCCACCAGACCATAACATCATGAGGACAGGGACAGCATCTTCATCTTTCTCCCCCTAGCCTGGCTCAATGCCTAGTCCTTATTTGCTGAAAGAATGAATAACCTTATCCCACCTTGATCCCTCTGTGGCTGCCCAAGCCTTTCTCAATGTTCCTCATAAAGAGTGAGAAACATCTCTTGTGATTGCTTTTACTTTAGTGTATTTCACTAATTCCCTGTGCATTGCTTTGCTTTCTTCAACTGACAATAATAATAATTACTGCTAAGGGTTACTATGTGCTAGGCTCTGGGCTAATTACTTTCTGTAATTTTCTCATTTAATCTTTGCAAGAATCTATGAGGTTGGTACTATTATTTCTCCACTTTATGAATCAGGAAACCAAGCCTGAGAGTGGTCATGTAACTTGCCCATGGTAGAGTCAGGATTTGGACTTGGGCAGGTGGACTCCAAGGCTCACACTGCAGCTGGCCATGCTGTGCTTGCTCCCTAGAATGCCATACAA
The DNA here is from genome assembly GCA_029593785.1 of Cabassous unicinctus. Classification (NCBI taxonomy): domain Eukaryota; kingdom Metazoa; phylum Chordata; class Mammalia; order Cingulata; family Chlamyphoridae; genus Cabassous; species Cabassous unicinctus. Next base: position 839 of record JAQZBX010050777.1, on the reverse strand, counting down.
TCTGCCTACACTTTTCTATTCCAAACAGCAGATGCTCATTAAATATTTTAAGAGTCTATAATTGAGGGAATGAATGGTAAATACCTTTTGTGTCTACAAATTCTGAGTCTGGTTCAGGTTCTTTTCCTTCATCTTTCTCATCTCTTGGAGCCAAAACTAGGGTAAGAAATAAAGAGAGATCCATGTCCACTCATGAGCTGTGGGCAATAAGAGAGGTGTGATTCTAACTCTGTTTGTACCAGCACCTTCATCTCCCTCAGCTGGACTCTCCTTAAGGGCTTCCACCATGGCTGCATTGTAAATGTGCTCTGGATCCTGGGGACAAAATGAAATTCCTTCTGAAATCTAAATTACAGACCTTTTCCCAGGCCCAAAAGCATGACGGAAGGCTCCCAATCTCTCCCACCCAGGTACCCAGAGAGTTACCTTGAATTGCAGCCCTCGGAGGTTGTAAATCAGTTTTGCATAGCGCCCTCTCTCCTGCATTAACTTCCTGTGGGTTCCCCTTTCACAAATCTCTCCGTCTTCTAACAAAAGGACTTCATCACAAGACTCCAAGAACTGCAGAGATATTATAGCAATCTGCAATGGACTTCTGGGTTGGTAGGAGAGGGGAAAGCACCATGCCAAACTCCCATCCAGCGGTGTCCTGAGTTCATCTACCTCGGCACTAGTGACATTTGGAACAGGGCAATTCTTTATTGTGGGGGCTGTCCTGTGCATTGTAGGATGTTTAGCTGCATCTCTGGCCTCTACTCAGACATGCCCTGGGCAACCCCTCCACACTGAGTTGCGAAATCAAAAAATGTCTCTAGACATTCTCCAATGTCCCGGGGGGG
>JAQZBX010050776.1:0-19569 GCA_029593785.1 Cabassous unicinctus | reverse complement strand
CCACCCATAATTGGTTCACACCCACAGGAATGGGCCAGCTTTAGGAACATGATTTTCTGGGGTACATATAGTCTCAAACTACCACATTTACTTAGCTTCTACTGCATACAAGGCTCTGTGTTCAGTGCTGCAGGTGGAAGATGGAACCAGGATTTGGTTTTCGCCTTCAGTGAGTTCACAGTCTTGCCAGCAAACTCTTTTTTTTTTTTTTTTTTTTTTTACATAAAAAGGTACATAGCAGCTTTATTCATAACAGCCAAAAAAAAAATAGAAAAACCCAGCAAATAACTCAAATGTCCATCAGCTGGTTAATGAACAAACTGTGATATATTCATACAATGCAATACTATTAAACAATGAAAAGGCACTACTTATGCACGCAACATGAATATCACAAAAGCATTATTATGTTAAGTGAAAGAAGGCATACACAAAATACTACATGATTCCATTTATCTGACACTCTGAAAAAGGCAAAACTACAATGACAAAAAGCAGATCAATAATTGCCAGGACTGGAAGTAGGGGCAGGGGTTTGATTGCTTAGGGGAATTAGGGAACTTCTGGGGTGATGGAAATGTTCTATATCAAGATTGCAGTGGTGGGATTACATGACTTTATACATTTGATAAAACTCACTGAATTGTACACTTCAATTGGTTTTTATATGTAAAATAATCCTCTTAAAGATTAGGGGGAAAAAATGACTAAGGAAATATCAACATGTAAGAGTGGTAACATGATTTTCTTGGTATATTAAATTTCCAAATGTTCTACAATAAGAATAAAAATGCCATTTAAAAACAATTAGCATTATTATAAATGTATGATTACACTACATGATCACAATTACTGAAGAATAAATACAAATTCAGAGCTAGGAAAGTGGAAGGAAATTTACCACTGTTTACTCTGTGGAAAGGGATACTATAATACATTCTTTCTAAACATTTTCTATGATTTCTAAATTTCAGGGTGGGCTTTGTTTAAAATGAAGTACGAATACAAAATAACTTGTAATAATTGATATAAATGTAGCTTTTGCCCAAGTTAATGAATTAGGGAGGCTTGACATGGAGTCACCTTTCAAAGATGCTTTAAAAAGACTATTCAGCATTTTATTTCTTTTGTTTTTCCAGAAGTTTCTTAAATATTTTTTCAAGCATTATCCTCTCTACCTCTCAGAATGGGTAAGGCAAATAGATGCTCTTTCTTAATTTAGTTTTATTCTTTAAAACTACTAAAAAACAAATAGTTCTTAGACCTGGAATGAATCTTTCACTCAGTAATGCCCTACTTTGGAAACGAAAGAGGAACAGAACATAAATAACATCTACAATTAAAATTTCCATCATGATCAGAAAGACATAAATTGTGGGTAACAGTAACTCTTTTAATCTCTAGGAATACCTCATTCATTAAACAAATCTTCAGGAATAGTTTCTCCATTTATATAGAGACTGAATATTGGTCTGCAAAGAAACCAGTTTTTTTACAGATTTATTAAATTCTGTCTTCCAAGACCATTTTGACCTATAGACTGTGAATTAAAACTGACATTAAAAGCAAGAAAAACAGCACAAGAATAAACATTTTTACAGAGCAAACAGCACCCTATGGGTACCTTGAGTTCATGGACAAAACTAATATGCTACAATATTGTGAAATAACTCAATGCAAGAATTCAGTGAGAGATCACTTTTGGGAGACAAGCCAAGAGGATGGACCCAGAACACACACTATATCCAAATTCTTGGTCCTTTTGTCAGACAGGTCAAAACTGTTAGGTCACAAAATAAATGGCAGAGAAAGACCACAGCAGTACAAACAACACTCAATGACAGTATGTGTTTCAATTAAGATGCTTTCTGCCAAGTTAAACAAAATACCCTACTAAAAGTAGCTTAAAAAATGAGAGGGTTATTATATCAAAATAAGTTCCAGAGTAGGCTAATTCAGCAACTCATCAGCTTTATCAACACCTCTGGCTATTTCCATCTACCCACTAAGCCAACTTCAGAACAAATATTACTGTGTCCCCTTGTGATTATAAGATAGCTTTAGCAGTCTGAAGCATCAGATTCAGACAAGACAATGTCCAGAAAAGGACAGCAGAGCTTCCTCCTTTAGACCTAATAATGAGGGAATACCTTTCTTAGAAACCCCTTGCAGATTTCTCCTCAGGTGCCACTGGACAGGACATGCCTCATCAATTACAAATAAGACAACACATGATTAGCTTTGAACATCTCAATTCACCTTGGGGGAGAAAATCTGCCATCCTTGGGAAGAAGGCTGTACACAAGGGAAATACCTGAACAAGCGAGCAAGACAGGAGGGTCAGAATGGCTGTGGATAACAACAATATTTGCTACAATCCAATAGGGATGAAAACATACAGCACAAGTTGTCACACAAAGCAGAATGGGTACAATAGAGCTCAGAACATGGAAAAAAGTAAAATATGATGGATTGTTATACATTAAAAAAATATTTCAGGGACAAATAGCAGCTAAGATTTAGTGAGTACACTATATGTGCCAGGCACGATTCTATATGCGTTATGTGTATTAACACATTTAATTCTCACAAAGTACTATTTTAAAGATATAGATAAACAAGCACAGAACAGAGAGGCTAAATAACTTGCCCATGACAGAGCTGATTTGACCTAGGTGGTCAGGCTCCAGACCCATGCTCTTAATTGCTACATTATGCTACACAGGGTGATGTGAAAGAGGTACATATATATTGCAAAAGAGAAAAAAAATAATAATAATAAAGCAAGGGATAAGTGGGCATGTAGAAACCAAACCAAGAAGTTAATTGAGATTTCCAGGCTGTACATTTTATTAAATACTGGGTTTTATTACAACAAATTAATTTACTTCTGACAGAAGTTTCATTAAAAAACAGTGAGGCTGAGTTCAAATTCTTACTTGACACTGCTTTTGACTAACCACTCTATTTTTACTGATTCTATAATCAGTCATTATGGGCACAAAGCCTAATTTAATTTTTCATAACAGAACCAAGGAATTTCTCAAGTGGTAGAGCACTTATATCACTATATATATGAGTGCTGCCAAAGAGTGGGCATGACCAAAATAGAGTATATAATCACAGAACATTTTGTTTTTCATGGTATATTGAAAATAGCTACAGTTAAGTCATGCACATTTGTATTTACTACCTACTGAAAGTTTCTACCTTACACACAAGAATTAGTCATGTCCCAGGGTTCAGCATCTAGTCAAAAATTAAACTATGATGGAAAAATGGCTGTCAAATTGCCTTTTCAGACTGCCACAGAAAAGTCGTCAGCTGTAATATCCATCCTGGAATCGTGGCGGGAAGTTCCTGGGAGTTGCCTTTTCCTGCGTTTTGATCAAGTCTATAATAGCCGACAGCACTGCACAGTCTCTAGATTTAGTGTCCTTCCAGTCTACAGGATGAGGATTTTCGATCTTCTCTTGAAGAAGGATATCTAGCTCCTTTCTTAATTCCTAACGGTGGAAAAATAACATATGTTCAAGCAAAGCAGATGTAGTATCAAACAATGTAATAAATAGAAGTTAGCTGGTACAAAGAGTTTCACAAGCTATTATTTTAGACTGAAATATTTAGTGAGGAACCAACCAAAGCATAACCAAAAGTGTGAACAGCCAAAAAGTGTAGTTAAGTTTAAAAAGTCCAACTCCAATCAAGTTGAGCCATTCAGAATGGACAGTCTGTTACCATCTCAAATAACAAGTCAGAAAAACGATGAATCAATTTCTCAACATTATTTGCTCTGCTGAAATTGAGCAAGGAATGTGCGAAATAATATATTTAACAGAACAAAAGTACAAAATCACATCTGGCTCGTGTAAATTCAAAGACAATCATGTAAAGTTAGTCACCTTAACAAGATGGGCAATTCTTGCTGGAGACTGAAAGATAATCCATTCATCTACAGCAATAGTTTCCTGATCATTATCCTTCTGGATGGAAATATCACCTCCAAAGAATAAGAGACAGTATGGGGAAACCTCGGTGCAGTCATATAAGTATATCTGCAGTGAAAATTAAAGTAAATACATACATTCAGGATTAATAAGGTTAAATTATTACAGCATTAATTCAACAATATTGCCTGCATCAATCTACTAGTATATTGCTTCTAAAATAGGTATTATTATGCTAGTGTAATGAAAGAAACTAATTTTTGAAGAATGCCATTTTATATGAGCCACTTCATTAATTCACTTAGACATGGGGTTTTATATTTGCTTCAGTTCAAACTACAGCATTATTCTTTAAAAAAATACTTTAAACCAAAGCAATAATGGAGCTGAAATTATTTCCCTATACAATCAACATTTTTAAAATCGCAAAATTATTTTTCTAAACTAAGAGTATAAATAAAATCACACTTTATATTCTGACCATAAGGTATATTAATATGCCAACAAAATTCTTTATACAATGTACTCTCCAGTGTATCATGAATCCCCTGAATTTTCTTGAAAGTAGACAAAGAAAATTCTGCAAGTCAAATAATTAAAGTCCAAATTAATTAAATTACAAACAACAGTCATGACAGACATGCAGTTAAAAGAACAGGTTATTTGGTTAAGAAAAAAAAATTATTAACATGCCACTGAAAAAGTAAAAAAAAAATTTTGTTTATAAATATGAAAACTATACAATTATAAAAATACGACACGACTGATATGTAGACCCACGATTATTTTAAATGTTCACTTACGCTACTTGTTCTCATCTTCAGGTGATAGATAAGCCAGTTGTAGTGAAAATCTGTTTGCTCAACATTAACAGATTTAGGATGAATGGCAACTAATCCATCAGTTTTTGTGTAAACTTTCACCCTTTAAAAAAGTTCAAATGCATTTTGTTAAAAAACAACAAAAAAAAGTCTTCTGGGAGATTCTTTTTACTATTTCAAAAACTGACGAAGGGATTACTAAAAACCAACCAAAGAAACCCCACAACCTTAAATAAATAAATAAATAAATAAAAATCCCAGAATTGAGTCCAGTTTATTTTTTGTAACATACATTTACAAATTCATGTTTGAGGAAGAGCAGCATTTTATTTTAATAATAGAAAAATATCAGCTAAACATAAAATCATACAAATCTTCTTGTAGGTATAATTAGACTATATTACTCAACATATTAGAAAGGTGACAGAATATTCCATAAAATTATGGTGAGATATAATATGCCACTAAAAGAAAAACAACAAAATAAAAATCTGAGGTAATTAAGTGATTTCAACCAAGGGAAAAGTACACATTTTACTATGACAATCAGACCAATAAAATAAATCTCATTTTACAGAATTGTCTTTTAAAATGATCAATTTTTAAATTTCATAGGGTATGCACCCAGATGAAACCCTTAAAAAGGGATTTTTCTTACAAATAATTCAAAAGAACCTATTTTTAATTATGTTTTTAATAGTCTCACATTCACATAAATTTAATTTTAAAACAGGAATATTTGGAATAAATGTATTTTAACACAGGTCTATTTCAGCCTTTCAATTTCTAGAGGTATTTTCTTTGCTATTCATAAAAATTTAACTTCAATTTTATTAATTTATTAATTTAATCAAGTTTAGTAATCTTCAATAAAAATTATCCAACAGGGAGATGTTTGAAGGTTTACTTTTAAAGAGTTAATGTTAACATAAAAGTTAATAACTCATTAAATCCTTCCTATTATTTTTTAAGAGAATCTTTTTTTGAGGTTGTAGGAATTCACATTACCTCAATCAAAATAATGAAATCATGGTCATGATGCATTATTCAGCATAATACCTGAAACTATTTTTCCTCATCCCACAGTCAACTTAACCAATGCCATACTGTAATCGTGTATCACTAGAGCAGGAGTTGGCAAACTTTGTCTGTAAAGGGTCAAAAAAATAAATACTTTAGCCTTTGTGGGCCATATGATCTCTGTCATTAACTACTCAACTCTGATGGTGTGTAGCAGAAAAACAGATATAGATAATATGTAAACAAATGAGTTTGGCTCTGTACTAATAAAATTTTATTTATAAAAACAGGCTTTGGACCTGTAGGCCATAGTTTGCTGACCCCTGATCTAGACTAAAAGCACCAATCCAAAGAGCAGTATATATATATATATTTTTTTTTTCACAAAAACACTCCCAAGATGGTAGAGGGAAATAATTAAATATTTGTATTTGAGGCTGCAAAGTTAGATACAAGAGCAAATTTGATAAAGTACTGATGTTAAAAAAAAAGAAAGAAAAAGTTGGATTAAAATATGGATAATCTGGCCACAAGTGATTAAAATTTACGTTACCCATCATCCTATACTCTAAAATAGGGTTTCTCAACCTCAGCATTACTGACATTTTGTACTGGATAATTATTTGTTGTGGGGGGCTCTCCCAAGCACATGTCTCCAAACATTGCCAAATGTCCCCAGAAGGGCAAAATGAGACATCCACCTCCACCCCTACATTGAGAACCACTACTCAAGAACAATGTTTGCCTGCACTGTGGTCTGTGAGGTTTTCTCTCTCCCTGTATATTTTTTTCATGTTCATAATCATATGCAATTTGGTATCCTACTTTTTCATTTAACATCAGTTCAAGTATTTTCTGTTATTTCACAATGATTTATTTTATATGCCTATCAAAATGAAATGCTGCAAAATATAGTATTAGAAAAACAATAATTTCCCCATTACTCCTGGACATTTATGTGTTCACAATAAAGCTTTTAAGAGAATATTTCTAATTACTTCCTTAGACTATATTACTTAAATTAGTCAATTATGAATCCACTCAGTGACTATTTTAATGGCACTTGATACATAATTCTAACTTAGAGTACCTTCCAAAAGAGTGGCCACAAGTTTATATACAATGAGCCATTTATGGCTCTCAGTTTCTCTTGTACCCTCTTATCCTCTTTAGTATAAGCTCACATATTAGGCAAAAATATGCCTCATTGCTGTAACTGCTGTCTCCATTTACCACCAAGGCTGACTATTCGCACAATGTATTTCTTAGTTATACATTATTTCTCAAAATAGTGAAAGTACCAAAATTTTCTTCAAAGAGCTAAGTTACAAAACCATACATTTTATAAGGGGGAGGGAGGGAACACCTGAAACAAAATCTATTCTAAACAATTGCTATCCAGACACTGGCTTTTAATAGCTGGTTTTTCTAATATTTTATACTGGTATTATAGTTTCACTAACATTCTTTGTGATGGGTGATGGAAGACATGACTCAAGGAAGGTGTTGTGAAGAAAAGTGAAGCCTATGTTAAACAGTTTGCCTCCTTATAAATGATCAAAGTAAAGAACAAGAATGTGGCCCAAATATGAGCAAGAACAAATTTACAATATAAGAAAGTCCTGTTATGTCAGAGGATTTCAAATGTTTAAGGGAATGATGACAAGTCACAGATGATAATCTTCAATGCTTACATTTTTCTTTTTTTACCCAAATTTGGTCGGATTTTAGCAACTTTGGGGTATAAACCAGCACAGATGACAGCTTTAATTATCTTCTCATTATCTATTGGGGGTGGGAAGGTAGAGGAAAAAAAGTAAAATACCGGTATAACGCACAACAATGGCAAGGTATTTACACTGTTTTCTTCTTTACCTGAATTTATATTAGATTTTGGATCCTTCGGACTTCTACTGCTTACAAATCCAGCTCCAAGAAGATGCTCAGCAAACTGTCCTTTCATATTATGCAGCATCTAGGGAGCAATGGTAATGAACACAACTAAAATACCTTTCACACAATTATAAGGCATACTCTCAGAAATTAAATTTAAGTTTTTCTTGCTTTATAAAAACACTTTTTTGCAAAAATGTGGTATTTTAGAGTGGGCTTGGCAAACTACAGCCTGCAGAGCAATGTGGCCCACCTACCGTTTTTGTAAATAAAGTTTTATTGAAACACAGACACATGTCCATTTGTCTATTGTTTATGGTTGATTTTATATTACAAGAGCAGAGGTGAATGACTGCAACAGACACATGGCCTGCAAAGCCTAAAATATTTACTGGTCTTTTATAGAAGCCTACTGAAGGGAATAATCACTGATCTTTAAGGATTACTCTATTTTGAAAAGACTCACTAATGTAATTTTAAAAATCATCTCTCCCCAATATTTTGGAAAACTTCAGGAAAGCACAAATAAAATAGCCAACATCCATATTTCTACACCAAAAATTAACTACTGCCAACAAACTGCCACATAAGCTTGAGGTCAATTTGTTTTGCTATAAAAAAAAAAAATCACTGGCTAAAAATGACAAAGCATTCAAGTAATGCATACAAATACAAAATGAAAATTTAAAATTTCCTTTATATTCACAGAAATAATCATTATTAACTAAGTAGACAAAACAGAGATACTGATGCATATATACTGATAGATAATTTGAAAATATTGTTAACAAAGGGATCAAAGTATGGAAACTGTTTTTATAAAAGAATTAAACTTAATCTTAATTAAGAATAAAATTAAGCAGAAATGAAACTAAAAGACAGGGTGAATTTTACATTTTCATGATCATAAGAGACAGTTCCTAAAGGATCCCTCTATATTTAAGCATTATGAAACATAAAATCTGGAGTCATATTTAAGTATACCTATCCTTTTTATGAAATGTGGACTTTGAACTTTCTCCATCTCATTTTTCTTATAATTAACACTCTAAACAATCTCCTGGTTTTTATTAGCATTACTTTTTATATTTTTTCAGGATAATAATCTTTCATTCTATTCTGCACCCATAATTCCCAAAACTGTTCTATATTAGTTCTACATTTAAATAATTTCAGTACACTTTATAAGTTGGTTCAGTATGACTCTTCATTTCTGAATCACACTGCTCATCTCTTAATAGGCAGCATTTGATTGCCAATGGATTTTTCTAAAAACAGCTCATCAGTACAGACATTTCTCAGTTGTTTTTTTTTTAATTGTCAATGTGGTAACATATACAACCCAACATCTCCCACTTTAATGATTTTCAAGTATACAATTCAATGGTGCTAATTACATTCACAATGTTGTTCTACCATCACCACCAACCATTATCAAAACTTTTCTATCACCCCAAACAGAAACTCTGTACCCATAAGCATTAACCCCCACCCCTATTCCCCCACACCCACGCCACCCCTGGTACACTGCAGTCTTATTTCCGTCTCTATGAATATGCATATTCTAGTTATTTCATGCAAGCAAGATCATACAATATTTATCCTTTTGGGTCTGGCTTATTTCACTCAACATGATGTTCATCTACTTTGTAACACATACCAGATTTTCATTCCTCTTTTAAGGCTAAATAATATTCCACTGTATGTAAATATCACATTTTGTTTATATATTCATCTGCTGATGGACACTTGGGTTGCTTCCACATTTGGCTATTGTGAATAATGCTGCTGTGAACAGTTATCTGCCCAAGCCCTTCCTTTCAATTCTTTTAGGTTTATATCTAAAAGTGGGATTGCTAAGTCTTATGGTAATTCCAACTTTCTGAGAAAATAATACATGGGGATTCCTATTTTTCTGCATCCTTGGCAATATTTGTTATTTCTGGTTTTTGAATAATAGTTATTCTAGGGAGTGTGAAGTGGAATCTCATTTTGCTTTCGATTTGCATTTCCATAATGGCTAATGATGTTGAGCATCATTTCATGTGCTTTTTTGGTCATCTGTCTATCTTCATTGGAGAACTGTCTATTCAAGTCTTTGCCCATTTTTAATTTAGGTTGTTCATCTTTTTGTTGATGAGTTGAAGGATTTCTTAATATATTCCAGATATTAAACCTTTATCAGAAATATAGTTTTCAAATATCAAGTATTATTTCGCATTTGGTAGGTTGTCTTTTCACTTTCTTGATATTATCCTTAGATGCACGAAGTCTTTCATTTTGATGAGGTCCAATTTATCTACTTTTTCTTTTGTTGCTTGTGCTGTTGGGGCAAACTCCAAGAATCTGTTGCCTAATACAAGACCCTGAAGATTCTGAACTCTCAATTCTGTTCCACTGATCTATATGTCTGTTCTTGTGCCAGTACCACATCAAGTGCTTTCTTCAATGCCTGTTGTCTTTATACTCGAATTAATAATATCTTGACTGAGTATAAGATTTTCAAATGATATTTGGATTTAGTAATCATTTTGTTCTTCTAATTTATTTCATTTTCCATTTCAGGGAAATGTTCTTATATTTTATCTCTGAATACACATACAATGATCCTTGAGTTTTCTATATAAAGATAGCTATTATTCCCATGATGGATCATTCCTGTCTTCCTTTTTATAAGCTTTTTACTTACTGCTTTAATCTTGCCTTTGACAGCTGCATTCATGAACTGTGATTACATCAAGCCTTTCTTTTACGGCAATAATTTGATTTTAAGGGGTGACCACCTTGTTCCTTGCTATTTTATTTTGGTTTTCAACTTGTTTTCTTACTTCAACAGTCTTCCTTTACATTCACTATACTGGTTTATTTTCTCATCTTTGCTTTGCTGAATTCATATTCTTATTCAGTTGTTCCACATATTCCATATATGATGCAGCTGTAGGGATTTTCTTCTGTTGAGATACACTGTGTTCCATTCTTTTATTCCCCCTCTGGCTATAGTATCTTAGAGTTGCCATGACCCTTCTTTTCATTTTGCTTGTGGTTTGGGTAGTTTTGATTAGATATGCTAGATTCTTAACTCTTTCCCCTCTTTATAGATTTATAAAAGTCTAGTACAGGGTTCATGCCACCTAGCTAGGATGTATGTATCGGGGATGGGGATGCAGTGGCTGAGGTGAGGCTATTTCTATTTCCACTTGCTTCAGCTCAATGTGCATCTGCTCTTCTTACTGATTTTCTTCTGTTATGCATATTCCTTCCCTGCAGTGTTTTCACTATACTAAATTAGAAAAAGATAAAGATACCTATTGTACATATATTTTTAAATAGGTTAGGAATATTACTAAAAAATCTCAGGTAGAAAAATCAACATGGCTACTAGAGGGCAGAGGCAGGAATATTAACTGAGCCTTCCTGAACTTTCCTACTATATCCTGGAACATTGTTTCTTACTCCTCGGCCTTTAGTTTTCTGTTTATTGTATGAGGTTATACATAATATTGTTTTGTTTCAGTTGGCTGAAAAAAAAATTCTATTATTTTCAATAATGATTCAACTTCATCCATGGCACAAAATGGATCTATATATTCTCTAATGTAGCATATGTAAGAATAAGTACAAAACATTCACTATTACCTGCAGTGTATTTGAAGACAAAAAATATTCCCAGCAATAGTCCTTTTCGTACCTGAAACCACGTCGCCTAGCTTCTTCCCAGCCCTATGGAACAAAGAAATGAAGAAATCATTCATATCCCCCAAGGCAAAGACTGCTTACTAGTTTCTGAGGTTTTGGGGGGTAATTTCTGTCTCCTTATATTTAATTTTCTTTGTAAAAAATTTAAACAATTTTGAAATTTACAAACTCAAGAAATAAGAATTCCCCATAATCTTTACAGAAATGTTATGCAAGTTATATAGAGTACTTTACATCACACTGTGCAACAAAGAATATGTTGTAGAACAAATCTCAAAGCTATTTTACATTTTCTATTTCACAAAGTGTGATTATTCAGCTAGGGAAAGAGAGAAGATGAGTTAAAAAAGGCAGGAAGTGCAAGTTTAATGGGTCCAGAGGAAGAAAAAGAACAACTTTCCCTTCATATGTAGTACAAAAATGAACGAAGAAATATAGTAATCTATATTGCCTCTATACGTCAAATTACATTTTAATTGTGTGAAGACTGATGATAAGTATTTACCCTCAGATAAGCCTGGCCTTTGGGAAAGGAAAATGCCTCCCTAGTCTGAATAATGTACATAATTATAATGTACTTTATCGAAATGTTGAATTTGACTATAGGTATAAGTTTATTAATGAATAGAAAGATTTTCTGTCATAAATGCAGTAAGGTATAAGATATAAATGAATAATACCAAATATGAAATTTTAAATTGCCAAAACCTGTTTGTTCTACACTTACCCAAACAACACAAATACAGACTTCTTTTTCCAAAGGACAAGTCTAATGAGCTATTATAAAGTTGAAAATTATTTTCATACTATGTAGCTATTAACCTAAATGTTTCCCAAATTCTTAGAAAGGTGGATCTATAATATGATTTACAAGTGTTTTCAAATGTTCACCTGATTTTAAACATTCTCACTTAGCAACTTATTACTGATACCTACAATAATACAGGTTTCAAAAGGTTAAATATATTCCTAGTTGTTTTATCAGCTTTTATCTTAAACCGCCACAATCCAGACCAAGTTGTTGTTTTACCTCAAATGCATTCACAACTGTCAGGTGGTCACTTCTAGTATCCTTTGCCAATTCCTTTCTTCTTGCATCTGCAATCTTTTCTTTTCCCTTAAAAAAGAATAGATAAGAGCAATTTAAATTGCTCTGATGGTATATAACAGAGAATGACATTCTAATAAAAAATAAAGAAAATAGAAAATAAAGAAAATAGAAAAATACTTCTATTTAGATATTCTCTGCATCTTAAAATGCCTAGGCTTTTATTATTTGAATCTTTCTTACCAATGGAATGACAAAGGGATCTTTGAAGCTGAGACTAGCAGCAATAGTGAGTACTGGGTCTAAGCAACAAAACAGAGCTCCAAAAAGAATCATTTTTCCAATATGTGGCTCAACTGGTAATCGTGCTAAGTGGACACCAAGAGGTGTCAATTCTTCTTGTTTATCCAAAGCATTCTGTAAAGTAAGGATTTAGGTTTAAAATAGACATTTTAAAGCACTGCATTTAAAGCTATTTTTAAGTTACTTAAAACAAGCTATGAATAATTCCATTAAGCTCAACTGCCATAATACTTAGTTTGGCTATATTTTTCTGCATCAAAACATAAGTTCTGAGATAATCAAAGGTTAGAAACTTATTTAAATAAAAACAAATAAACTTAATCCACGACTTGGCTTTAATGTCAATGTTAGGGGAGAAATATAAACAATGAACTAACAACTTTAATCAAACAGAGAGTTAGTAAAGCACAAGAAATGTAGGGGGAAAAACACTAGTACGTATTTGGAATATACAATGCATAATATCAAAAGATATTATTAAAAAGTGATAAGGTGAAAATAAGAAAAGACATATGCAATATACAACTAATAAATGCTTCCGGTAAAGAGTACACAGAAGCATATAATGATCGCCAACAATCCACTGGAAAACTAACACCAACAATTCATAAAAATTTATGTAATTTTAAACCAGGCCTGCAATTTAACAAACTGTATGAAAAAGGCCCGGTGTTAAAAGGATGTCACAAAGGCATCATTCTAAAACTTCCTCACACATTATCTCCTTTACTGAATTGAACAGCCTAACAGTGAATCATATTTGGCACTTTGAACATTCATTGACCTACCTTCACAGTAACGACAGTTAAATTTATAATTAGCTGGCTTACATGCTCTAAACACTCTAAATATAAGTTGAAATTAACATTATATTAAATTTACCAGTTCCATCAGGTGTTTTATAGAGAGCAACACTGCTTCATTTGATGGTGGATCCATTAACCTACTCAGGAAATAAGCAATTCCACCTAGCTTTAAAATCTGGGGAGAAACAAATAATTATAAATAGATATATATTTCTGTAACAGTTTAATTCTGCCTGTGTTGATCACTCAAAGCATCAGACCTATACATGGTCTACAAGTTATTTTACCAGAATGAATTAAAATAAATTTGTGAGTCTATGAAAACATGTTTAATGGCCAAGATGCTACTTTCAACCAACAATTCTATTTAAAAAAGTAGTTAGTTAAACTTCAACAAATTGATTACTACTTTCAAAACAATAAACCTAATTACATTCAAATATACAAGATGCTGAAAAGAAATAAGTAGTTGATAATCAGGGATAATATCTTAAGCGTAGAATAGTAGTAACATTTACTGAGGACTTATATTAAATACCAGGCCCTGTTCTAAGAATTTTATATATGAACTTAATTTAAGTAACCTGCCCAATGTAACCAAACTAGCTTTTCAGGGGAGGAGATGGAATTCAAACCCAGGCAATCTGGCTTCAGAACAGTACATGATTAAAAACTCTTTTATATGTGACTGACTTTTCCTTATACTGAATAATGTTTAAATACAGGTTTTTATTAACATCCCCCCAAATGAATGCATGGTAATTCTTTCTTGTATATTAACTAAGATTAATAACTCTTATTTATTATAGTTAAACTAAAGATGACTTTCTTCTACAAAAGATGTTCAAAATTAGAAAATCCCCCAATTTAGTT
The DNA here is from genome assembly GCA_029593785.1 of Cabassous unicinctus. NCBI lineage: Eukaryota > Metazoa > Chordata > Mammalia > Cingulata > Chlamyphoridae > Cabassous > Cabassous unicinctus. The sequence goes on along the minus strand of JAQZBX010050776.1, from coordinate 5,162 downwards.
TAATTATCCCATATAATTTACCTTTATTTGTAGACAAAGTTCTTCCAAAGGAGTTCTCAAAATTTCTGGCAGTTGATAGGCATCCAGAAGGCTTGCTCTAAGACCATTGTACAGATGATAGCAATGACCAGGTTGAACTCTTAAAAAAAAAAGAGGGGGGTGGTGGTGGGGTAGAGAGATATACATGTCTTTCTAGAACTCTAGAGAAAATAGCTGGCAAGGGAAGAAGCCAATTCTGGTTTCCCACACCATAAAAATTTACCTAATTATTTTTTTATTACTCATATATTCCTTCCTCTCATCTGCTTTTGAATAACCCTAAACCCTCTATCCCCATGTTCCTGTTTTAAGAAAGAAATACAAGATTCCTTCTATACCACAATAATTTAGTTCATTATAGCTATCATACAGATTCCAGATTACCATGCTCAATAAAAGTAGTCTAGTTAGGTTAAGACTAGGAGTTGTAACCTCAAAGATACCTTTTAAACAATCATGCAACAAATTCTGGCATTTTGTTAACCTATCTATATTATTCTGTTAACCTATGTTATTTAAGTATGTGCTGTTTAGTGTGCTCTCAGAGGGATGCTGGAATGTTTTATTATTATTATTATTAACTACTGAACTACTGACAAGAATGATACCATTCTTTGGGCAGTGATAAAGACAGGTATGAAGAGGTAAGGGTATTCATGTATTTTCAAGCAGAATAAATATTTTTAATGGGCTCTTGCTGTTTCAGGGTAGGGGAGGAGGAATAAGAATATTTTCCCCATAGGACTAAAAAGAAATTCTAAAAATCTTAGCTATTTCTGCCATAACTCTAGAAAAACTACCATATAAAACATGGCCTGAATATTTCTCCAGTAATAACTAAGGTAACAATACCCCCAATGAGGATTACAAAGTATTTGCATAGCTTGCTATGGCCTCCAAAATAATCATCAATCTGATTAGTCTGTGTTAAATGACTTTACATCTATGAAGCCTACAAGAGACTGTTTTCCTTTTGAATTAAAACATGGTAATTCTACAGTTAACCTCCATCACGGTAGTGGGAATAAAGAATTAAAATTTAATACTTTAATAAAAAATAAAAAACATAAAAAAAAATTAATACTTCAATCATTTTATTTCCATAGTTGTTTCAAGGATCTAACCTAAGGCCTAAAGTGTTTTCTATTCATATATAAAGGTATGCCAAAACCCATTCACTATGGTATCAGTATCAGAGGTGATGGGTTGGCAAAGGAAAACCCTGCTGGGTCCTTTATCTCCTGATAACTGATTAGAAAAGTACACTTCTTAGACAAAGACAAGATTTAGGCTCAACAGCACCAAGTGCACAATCTAATAAGCTACCTGGAAGTCAAATTATACTGGGATAATCTGCAAAGATAAGTACAAGTGATTCAGCACTTTTCAAGTATAGTAAACAATGGATTGATAAAATGGTCTCTCAAATTTTCTTTCAATTCTCCTTCCCTAAAACTAGTCCATATCTTAAGATTTATAGGAATCTATTTTGTTATACTCAGAAGATGCAAAAGAAAAACTCTCTTCTATAACTCCAGATGCATAATTCTACCACTCTTAAGAATATGGGTATAAAAATACCATGAAGCATGCATTAAAAATAAAATATTGGCTCTCTCTGCCTAGAGGGGCCTGCACCAAATCTTGGTGTGTATTTCCATCTTTCTCTCCCATTTCTCAGTAAGCTCTGTTCCTTTCCCCATTTCCCAAATAAATTCTTTTTAATGGCCTAACTAATAAAAACAAAACAAACAAAAAAATAAAATATTAAGTGCAAGTATTTGTCAAAGTTCAAAGCAAATCATTTTTCCTCAAATTTCAAGAGATATTTTTATTTCTTATGCTACAACATTGTCAATGGAAAAAAGCACTTTCCCTGTGTTTTCCTTGGCATATAAGTAAAAAATCAGTAGAGCTGTAAAGCACAGGGATTAAGAGACCAGACTGTCTGGATGTAAATCCTGGCTCTGCTACTTAACAAAGGAGTGTGACTATGGGCAAGTTACTTAATTCTTTGTATCTTCATTTCTTTATCCTTAAAATGGAGATAATAATATAAACTGGAGATAATAACCTAACCTGAAGCGCGATGGTGAGAATTAAACAAGTAATATATGTGCAATGTTCAGGACATGACCTGACACTCAAATAGAATTAGTGGTTTTCATTATTAGGTAACATAAGCTTTAAGAAAAAGGAAGAAAACAAAATTACAAGTAACACAGTAGTAAGAATAAAGAATATTAATTGCAATTAACTAGACTGAGGAATTAGATATAGAAGATTTATAAAATTGAAAATTTGGAAGAAACTTTTCTGAGTAAACTACAATTAAGTAACTTTCCCATTCAAAAATGTGCTGCCTTAAGTTCAAAATATTATGAAAGAGAACTCTCCTAAAGAATAATATGTTTAGATGATTGCAACACACTGATATATATTTTTTATGTGCTCTAAAGGCTTCAGACAAAGGGACCATCTTACCTTCCAGCTCGACCTTTCCTTTGTTTGGCATTGGCTTTACTAACCCATTCAGCAGACATTGTACTGATGTTGTTCTGAGTGTCAAAGTGTGTCTCTTTTATTTTTCCTCCATCTATTACATAAACTACATCATCTATAGTAATGCTGTTTGGAACATAAAGGCATATAAAATATTAAAAACACATAAAAATGCCATTAAGCTATAATAGGCTTACTGACAGGGATTTTGGAGCATTTTTTAAATTGGATCAAATGTTACAGGGATAAAGCACCTTACAGTAAGTAGGACCAGCAGCTGTAGGACAGCATAGTGCCATCTGTGTGGATCACGTGCTCAATTCATTTGCCCACAGCCAAACTTCATGGCTTGCCTAACGACTTTTGAACCCAACTCTTTTGGCCCCCTCAAGTGCCATGGTTTAATATCAGCTTCCACAGAACAATTTGTTTCCATGACTGGACTGGTATATCAGCACCTCCAGGGGAATACAAAGAATTTTAAAGGCTAGATATGCTAATTACTAAATGTGTGACAAACAATATGGCCCCCAAGGAGAAATAGACAAAAAGCACAAACTTGACCTTAGCTCCATTGTTTCTTTAGGAAAGCTTTGAAAAATCATTTAAAAGACTGTTTCTGGAGATGGCTAAACCACCAGTATAGGTTAAAAAACAAAACTATGGCTCACTGCCATGAATAAGAAAAAAAAAAGTTTTATGTTTAAACAATGACAAAGATCTTGCAGAGAAAAAAGATCTTGTAAGATATGTTAATTTACAGGGGCTCAAAACCTGTGTAGTCACAAGCAGTAAATATTTAAAATAACTTTACCTAGTCTCTGCAATGTTGGTAGCAATTACTATTTTCCGAACACCAGGAGGGGTTCTTTTAAATACCTGTAAGAATAAATAACATCAAAACTCCCAGAGTACAATAATTCTTGGAATATTATTTCTGCAATTAGAATTACTTCAGATGTGTGTGCACATTAACATATGCATCTACTATGTATAAATGTATTCAGAAGATACACATCATTTTTAATACTGCAAAATTCTACTTTGGTAAATCAAACTAAATCTCCCACAGATGTAATATTATCATAAACAAGATTAAAGAAATATAATTACATTCATAGTATGTCTTCTAACAAAAGCTGAAAGACCTAAGTTTGTCATGTAGACAAATTTTAAAGCAGAGGGAGAAAAGTTTAGTTATGGACAAGAATTACAAGGCTAAACCTATAAGTAAGGACACCACCCACCATTCAGGCAGATGCCCAACCCACGACAACGGATGTCTGCCGGCATGCTGGATCGCTGTATACTAGCTTTAGATCAGACCAGAATAAAACAAACCCCCACTTCAAATGCAAATTCTAAAAATATCCCACCCTTAACAATGCAACCTCATTAGAAAGAAGATAGATAAGACAGTCAAGTACCACTGGCTCTAATGCAAAAAAATATATATAAACTTATCCTTTCATTTAAATATGGTAATCAATAGAGAAAATGTTGTTTCCCAGTCTAGTCAAATAACCTCAAAAGAAGGAATAAATAATTCACTGTTAGGGTGTCAGGGATGAAAGTTTCTCCATATTGGGTACTCTTCTGTCCAGCCTGAAATCAAGAGTTCTCTCCCTCCCTTTCTCCACCATTCCCTTCCCTTGGATATGTGGTCTGTATCTAAATTAGCAGGCTGAGCCTTACTCTGGACTAAAGTACTGACAGAAAAGATATTATAAGACTCCCAATAAACTATCTTGATATTTCCTTATCAAAGAGGAGAAACTAGAACGAGACTTTTTGGTCTACTTCATTCTGCCAGAGCCTGTAAATACTGTAGTCCAGAAAACCAGCTTGTCTCCAAGAATGAAGTGTTCATTCTAATAAAAGAAATCCCTCTATCTGATGGAGCCAAAACATTCAAACTGTGTTATTGATAAAAACAGGAAAAATCTCATACCTTCATATATAGTAGGAATTCTGTCCAGTAAAAATCTTAAATATCAAGGAAAGTGTATCACAGATAATTAATTTCTCAGCTGAGCTATTTTTATTAGTACTAATATACCTTTTTCTTTTTCAGAAAACCCAAACAAGTTACTGGTGAGGCCAATTCTTTAAACTTTTCTCTAATGTTCACAAAACTAATTTCACTTGTAGATTACCCTCTGTTACTTAAGTTTTTGCGAAACAATCCCTGAAGATGCATCTGAAAAGGTACTCAAGAAGAATTTCAATCTATGGATTACTATTTGACAATACTTCTTAAAAAAATTAAAATAAAACATAATAAGCAGTCCTTAAAGCCTGCCTCAATTTGAAAGTCAGGAAATGAATACATTTAACAACATACCTGGGTCTGGTTAACTGTAGGCATCAATGAATGTAAAGGTATAATAAGAAACTTATCTGAAAAGTAAAAAGAAAAATTGAACTTTATGATAAACAGTTGCAAAACAATTCTATCATTTTTAGAACAATGAATTTAGATGTTAAGCCACATTAATTCTTAATTTACATTCATTCCTACATATAGTCAGGCCAATTTTATTCTTTTAATATTCTAGCTCTGAAGTGTTCCAAGAAGTTCCAGTTGACATTTTATTGTTACTGTATTTTACAATGACAAG
>JAQZBX010050775.1:0-19566 GCA_029593785.1 Cabassous unicinctus | reverse complement strand
CTGTGTTTTCTATTCAATCCTGGAAAAAGTTGTGTGTCATGAAATAAACTAAAGGTTTCAGCTGATGAAGCAATCATTTAATCCAACACAGTTAGGAGGAAAAGGTGACAACATACCTGCAAACATAATCAGGGGCTCCCTCTATCAATGCCTTGCCTAATTTGCCTGGCTTAGTCATGTTTCCCTTTGAATGACCATCACAGTTAGCCCTGCCTTGGGCATAACCACAACTAGCAGGGCCTGGATCTCCATACAGTTTGGATAAGAGCCACCCATAGCTTCTCTGAATGATCACTGACACTTTTTCTCCCAATGTTCCCTGCCTCTTCTCCATAAGCTCCCTTGCCCTTTTGTACTTCATAATTTAAAGCAAGTCCTGTGTCTCCATATGGATTGGATGATAAGGAGCTGCCATTCCCTCTTCTGCTTTTCATTCTGCGTAGTTTGAAACTTCCAATTCCAAGTATATATAGGGAAGCACTACTCCTCCCCTTTGGATCATAATAAAGGCAAGAGCTTGGGACCCACCTATGCTTCTTTACCCCGTGCCTCCTCTATGGACCCTCAATTACATAAGACCTCATTCTCCCTAGTCATGTCCAAAACCACACCCAACTCAGATTTCATTAATGCCACTCCAGAAAAGCATATTATATGCTTTTCTGATAATATGGTGTGTGTGTTTATTTAAGGAGGGGAGAAGAAAAATATCTAGCATTTACATAATCAAATATATAGGTTCTGAATTTACATTCAGATTTGATTTTGGAGAACTGGGGACAGAAGCTTATGATAAGGCCAAAATGTAATAAAATATTCTAAGCATAAGAAAAAATATCATTTATTTTTTGAGTGGATGTTTGAGCCAGGAGCTATATCAAGCACTTTAGTCTTAGCAGGAAACCATGGCTCACAGAGTTACCTAAATGTTCTTTATTAAATTGCACAAGGAGTAAGAAATGGGGGAAAGGAATAAAACACCTAGATGCATTTGATATTTACATTGTTGCTTTATATCACTACAGTGTCTTCTGCCAACTAGATCTTTGCCAAATTTCTTACCCCACATTCCCTTATTTTTTTCCTGACAATAAGTGTTTCAGTATAAAAATGTTATAAAATGATTATTGGGGCTTTTCTTACTTGACTTTAAAATTGAATATTAGAAGCATAATATTGACTAATAAATTTATGAAAACCCTTAGATAAGGGCAGAATTTTCTAATTGGTTCATGCATTGCTATTTTATTTTTTGGTTTATAATACTGCATTAAGCACTGACAAACCTGCAACTCAAAAGAAAAATTAGAACCTTGAAAAAATGTAATATTCAATTATTACAATCAGAAACTATGGTGTCCAGATCCTGTTGTTCAATTTCTCTTGTTCCAGCCCCCTTTACATACTAAGTATTTTTTGTTTCTTCTGTCCATTTCATATTCTCTTGTCACAGAATCCTTCTAAATTACATTCAAAATATTTCTGTCCCTGAATCATTTTCTCTCTGATATCTATTTTTTTTTTTACCTTATATATTCTTTGTAACCTCTTGTTCACAGAATTGTAGCTGCCTTCCAAATTCTTACACCTGGGACCCCCACATTTTCACTGTACCTGCAATTCTTTAATTGCTTTCTACAACCCAATTTCACTAGAATCTCAATCTGCTCAACCCTAATGGCCTACATGGGAGATGAAAGCTCAGCCGCCTCTCATGACTGAAATCCTAGCCAAGCTGTTCCAGGACCCTCTCCTGTGATTGTGAAAAGGCAACCCTGAACCTGTAGAGGGTAAACTACTGCATGGCCTTGTCATTAGAGAAAACTAATGAAGACAGGTAAAGAAGAAAAACTACATGACTGCTGAATGGAAAAAATCTGAGCAGATGGGAAATCTACTCCAAATGCAAACTGACAAAAAACACTTCAACTTCTCTTTCGCTATATCTACTGCCATTCTCTGATAGGGATAATTGACATTTAATCAGTCTAATAAAAAGTGGTAGGCAAACACAGTCTATGCCCCACATTCCAATCCCAAAGCAACTCCACATTGAAATTGAGAACTGTCAATGTGTGAAGGAAAAAATGTCCTGATGTACCAAATTAATGTCAACATCTGGTTTGTGGTTTTGGTTTCTGATATATGGGGAACAAAAGTGTTTGAGAGTCCCAACTGTGGTGTTCCTATATGTTTTTTATATGTCTCTTGGCCCAGCTAGAGTTGCAACTATGGAGATGAGTATCTTATTCCTGGGATAGCTGCAGGAAGTACTGTCTCAGATTCTGCAGTCCCTGAGATGGGCAGAGGCTGGCAGTTCATAACTTCACTGGGCCAAGTGATAATATGCATGGGTGTTCACTTTTACTGGATCTTGAAGGACAATTCAGGCAGATTATGCACTGGGAAGGCTGTGGCAGAGAAGAAATCTGTAGCTGCCTGGATTAGTCTGACCAGGAGATGATGACCTGGAACCCCATGGTTGTCAGCTCAGAAAGCACAAAGGACTAGAGTTCTTCCACATGCCTCTATTAACTGGGGTGCTACCCCACCCATTTTGGTAATTTAAACTTCAGACCATTCAAGGAACATTTGGTGGTGTCTGCCCTCTGCCAGGCCTTCTCACCTGGATAGCTGCACTCAGTTTCAAGGTGACCCAGCTGCTCCTTCTCACTGACCCAGCTGCTCCTTCTCACTCCAGTAAATTCTACACCTTGTCAAAGTCCCCTCAAGTTCTGCCTCCAGCTCTGACCTGGATCCCTATTCCCCTTCCAGCTCCAGTCCCACCCATATACCCCTCCAAATATTGACTCCATAACCCCAAATCAATTCCCACACATGGAGAATATAGAAAAAAATGTTTAATCATGTACTGTTTCAACCAGAGATGAACCATGACAATCTCAGATTTTAAAAAAATTTCTTAGCATATTATTGATTGAATGAAGTGGTTCGTTAATTTGAAAAATTTTAAGTCATTCAGGAAAGGACAAAATAAGAAATACTCTCCACTGCACAGACTGCAAAGTTCCTAGGTGTGCAGGGCCCAGTCCCAGTGGAACAGTCCATGGGGCACTATGAGGGCCATCACAGTGGTGTCTCAGGCTCCTTCCCAGGTAGCATTCAAAATGTGGTGGGAAGGCCTGGCCTCCTGGGAACACTCTGGACATGTGCCTACCCATCTCCACCAGTGTAGGCCTCTCCTGGTGCTTTGGGCCCCATTGGGCCATGCTCTCTGTAACCTAAACCTCTTCCTGAGGTGACTGTAACTCCTTCATAGTGACAGGCATCATCATCTGGACAGGCAGGTTTCAACAGCATTTTTGGCACACCTGGACTTTAGGAACATGCTCTGCATGGGAAAAGCCTATGGCTGCTACCTGCATGCATGACAGTTCACATTTGAGTAAAACTCTGGCCCCTCACTGCTGCCATGGCAGAGTGCTTTGAAGTTATCCATTGCCCAAGCCCAGGCCAGTTCTTGGCTCAGACATGGTGGCACATGGACTTGCCCATCCTCAAGGCACCTATTCCAAGGTAGATGGTCAGAGACCCATAGCTTCAGCCTCCTAACTTGGTCAAGTCATGTAGCTGGTCTAGGAAAAGGGGCGAATAATTCAGTCAGGTATTAACTCTGGGTTTTTATAGTGTCTTGTCTAGTCTATGAAGATGAAAGCCAAAGTCCAAAGAATATGTGGGGAATGACACTCATTTGCCTTGCAAATTGCTTCAGAGCCTGATAGGACTAAGGTGAAAATTGAATCATTCTGGATGGCTTAATTGAAAGTCTGAGGATTGTGATGATTGAATCTGACAGGGCCCGGGGAAAGGAGAGTCTTTTCATTTGGCAAGCACTGGGTATTAAACTTTATGTGCCTAATTCTCTTAGGCACAGCTTGGTTTTGGAGATGAGACTCAGGGAGATTAGATCACATCCCAAAGCACAGAGCTAGTTCATGTTGGATCTAGAACATGAACCCAGGGTATCAGTAAGTATATCAGGTAGGAAAATGAGTAAAGAAATACTCACGTTGGGGAGGGATAGGAGGCTAGGAGGCTTCTCCTAGTGCTTATGTAATGGGAACCTGGTACACGGGCCTTCAGCTGCAGCCTCAGCACCACCTGGGAATCTCTACATGTCTGAAAGTACTCCATCATAGCCCAGCAGTGATGCTCCTCAGCTGTCACCTTCACCACCACCCCAGCAGTGCAAGGATTCCTCACACCCTTATAGTCAGTGAAATCAAGGCATGAACAAGGACAACTTTCCTTGCAATGCCCATGAGTATGAATCCAGGGGACAATGAACAATGATAATCCTGACCTGTTGGATTCCCAAGTCCAATATATGAGAATGCCACTAATAAAAATCTTAGCAATCAAGATCAAAGCAATCTTCCTGAAGCATTTATTTTCAGATAAATTGTACATGTGCTGGAGAAGGTCCAGTAACTTGAGCAAGAAGTAGAAGAGTTTTTAGGGGAAAAGATAAAACATTCTGGCTTCTGGAAGAAACGCTAACCAAGGACATTTTGGAACTAGATTTAGTTGAAACTCATGGCCAGCACTATGTCTGGCAGGCCAGGAAAGAGGGTGTTTGTAATATCCAGGCCACATTGGAAAAGCTGAGCAAAAAAAAGATTTAGAACAAAGTGGAAGCCTGTTACTAACTTGACCAAAGAACTCTTGATTTTAGTTTATTACCCTCCTTTTGAAATGGCTGTTGATGACAAGAATCCATATATTCTGACTTTCCTTTGATTTAAAACTCTGAAGACTAAAAAAGTACTTCAAAGAACATTTCAGTTTTGAATTGTTTGCAGTTTTCAGACCAGTGAATATAATAGGAAACTGGAGCTAACAATATTGTCAAGTAGATTCACACTTTCTGAAGAAATTTATGGATAGGTGCAAGCTGCTTCTCATGAGCAGGAGGGCAATCCACTTCCTGCAATGACTTATCAGAATACTACCAGATGATACCAGATATCAACCAAGAAAAGAGGCTCTGTTGTTTTTTTTTTTTAAAGAGCTGGATTACTTGTCAAATTTTGTACATTGTGACTGCTTTCAATACATAATTCAAGCATAAGTTACACTTGGACTTTAGCCTTCTTGGACCTCTTGTTTCATTATTTGCAATTCATAAATATAGTATTATTCTCTACTTACTGGTACATGTTGTAGGAATATGTTTAATATAATTATTCAAGTGACCATATTGACAGCCAGAGAGCATGACAATTATAAATGAATTTATGCCTTGTCACCACTTGAATATATTGTGATGTGTGGTGATTTACTGATGTCTATATTGTTTGTCTCCCTTTTTGGATAGATCATCTTTAGGTTAGAGTTTGTACCACTTCTACTTTTTATGGTAGTAGTGGAAGATAAATTTGGAAATGGTATTGGTGTAGGAATGGAAATGTTTAAAAGTACCTTTTTTTTTAATTTTTTATTGTTCATAAGAATCAAGATTTTTCACAGTACATGCCAATATTTGTAAAATGATATATAAATACATATGCATATATGTGGATTTTCTTACATAAATGTTATTTTATATATGTATATTTTTTAAAGGTGCTTAGATTACCTAATTATTACTCAGAAATTACAGGGATTCCCATGTTCCCCACCTCCCACACCTCCCACAACATCCCACACCAACATCCTTCATCATTGCGGGACATCACCTGCAATGGATATACACATCCTGGGGCTTTGCCACCAAGCATAGACCGCATTTCACATCATAGACCACCCTCTCTCCCACACAGTTCTACGTGGTATATGCTGATGTAAAATGTCCCACATCTGTTGCCACAATGCCACTCATGACAACCCCCAATTCCCAAAAAAGCCCCTGTATTTCAACGGCCTCCCCCCTCCCTGCATGAGCAGCAAGAGAAAAAATACCTTTTTTTTTTTACAAAGTTTAATTCTCTTTTCACTAGTGCTGATTCTATAAAGAGCATTGCAATAGATACAGATGAAAAATTAAATGCCAAGTGAATAGAAAAAATGATTGCACAAAGTAATAAATATGATTATCTAAATAATAACATTCTCCATCTAAAATGTTAGTTACACCTTTAAGATCCCTATGAGCAGATTTCAGCTCAGTTTATCATCATAAAAAATGAGTGCAAAAGGGGATTCATGCTCAGGGAATGAATCAGCCATATCTAGAGTGGGAAATTATTTTCTTCTTTTAAAGTTGCATTTGATATTTATCTTTATTTCCTTATAGTAAGTTGCATAGATGGAAGTTTTTGATTTATACAAATATGTTTATTGCCATTAATAACATTCATTTCTGGGCCAAATTTAAGGAAAAGATATTGGAAGACTCTTATCAAAGCTTGCTTTGGGTAGCTCTAATGCTTCTGTATAAAATAGATGAATGTAAATAAGTTTTACATCTAAGGTGGATTCTAGTATACAACAACAGCTCTTTCTTAAGTTAATTTTTTTTCTAGACTGCCAGGCCTATTAGTGATAATAAATTTCTCAGTCATCTTCCTTGCACCCTCCCACCCCCAATAACCAAAACAAAACCAATACATACATACTATATGATGAGAAGTAATGTAAAAATATTGGTTTGGTTTTGTAGCTGAGATGAGTGATTTTTTGAGATAACATGGTGATAGTTGATAATTTTATTCTAGGATTTTAATTTTTAGTCTAATATGGGGATGCATAAGAATGGCTTTTTTTGTGAAAATTAGAAAATTGTACTTGAAATTAAAACTTTAAAAGGGGAAGGACCTAAAAGATGTTATAATAAACCAGTAAGAAAATGATTAATTCAAGGAGGAACAAAATTATTTAACTTTTTGAGTGCCCAAGATACCAATTTCCATATATATACAAATATATACAAATATATACACACATACACATTATGCACATGTATATATGTATGTGTGTGCTTAACAGATTTTTTTTTAAGTTTGAGGTAATTTTAGGCTAATAGAAGACTTGTAAAATAATAGTTCCAATATACCCTTTCCCCAACTTCCCCTTATATGACCATAGAACATTTGTCAAAATTATGATGTTACCCTTGATATACTATAAACTAAAGTACAGAATTTTAAAAGAGATTTTATTTGTCATTTTACTAATGCCCTTTACTATTCTAGGATCCAATCCAAGATACCACCTTGCTTTTAGTTATCATGTCTCTGTAGTGTCCTCCACTCTGTGACTGTGCATCTTAACACTTGGTACACGATGTCATAATGTATTTCTGTTGTTTTTAGCCTTGATCACAAGGCTAAAGTGGTGTCTGCTAGAATTCTCTACTGTAAACTTACTATATTTCCCTTTGTAATTACTAAATATTTGTGGGGAAATTCTTTGTGACTATGCAAATGTCTTGTTTCTGCTTACACTTTAGCCAACTCATTCATCTATCCACTGGTAGATTTTGCTTGTGGCCGTTACTATTGGTTGTGTCCTGATGGGTGACTTTTTAAATTTCTCTCATTCCTTCTATATTTGCTATTTGGAATTCTTCTGTAAGGAAGTGTTGCCTGTTCTGCATTTATATTTTCAATTATAATATTTAACATAAGTACAAATTTAGAACTTAAAGATGTAAACTGTGCTAAAGTGATTCCAAATACCAATATCAAAGCAAGGAAAACTAAGTTAGTAAGCTGTTTCAGAAAATAAAATGAATTTAAGAGAAAAAAAAGTATGGGGTTATCTATCTTATTGTATTCATTATTTCCCATTCATTTACAAATATCTAAGTTTCTATGTGTATATTTTATCTGCTGCTTCCACTCCTGGCGTATTACCCTCTGATGAGCCTCTTCCTCACCTTAAGTATCCACTGTCCCAAGGAGGACTCCCAGATTGCCCCTCCGTAACCATCCTCACACATAATCATCCCTTGCAGACATCTGGAGAATTTCTCTAGGATATATACCAAAGAGCAGAATTGTGCCATATTTCCCTGAAATTGCCAGTTTGCTCTTTAGGTTGAAAACAGCATTTAGCCTCCAACAATAGCTCATAAGGCTTACTCTAGGCATATATTCCCCACAAACACTTGGAATGGCCCAGTACACTAATATTTGCTAGTTTCATCAGCATGGCAAGGGCAGCATGATCTGAAGAGCCAAACTTACTGATGCAGTTTTGCAGTCTGAGAAGCATTCCTTGAAGTTTAATCTATAATATATATATTTATAAATAGACAGATATTGTGTTTTTCCCCTGATATAAAATGTCTAGAATAAGCAAATTAATATATACTATAAGTAGTTTAGAAGTTAACAGGGGCCAAGAGCAGGGGAGAATGCAGGAGCTTCTGTATTATTGGTGCAGTTTCTTTTTGGCGTTATGACAAAATTCTGATAATGGACAGCACAAATTTTAAATGTAATTAATGCCACTGAATTGTATACTAAAAATGATGAAAATGGCATTTTTATATTATATACCTGCTTTCTTTCCACCTCTCTTTCAGAGATTATCTTTATCACCTAATAAATCCCTTTATGCTGAAAATATGTGTGTGGTCTGTTTTTGCTCCTAAAAACCATGAAAAGTAATAGAACAGGAATATCAATTCAACTTTATTTTTCCTAGCTAATTTAAATCTTTTTTTTCATTTTAGCAAAGTTGAAAAAATGAATCTAGCCTTCTTTAGTAAAATATTTAAAGTTTCTGTTTATGTTTATTTTGAGAATATTTGCTTTATACTGATCATGACTTTTAGATGAAAAAAAAAATCAAATGCAAGAAGACATTTCCTCTTAGCAATTCTTGAAATCTTACTGTTTTCCTTTCTTGTATGCCCTCCCCTCAAGAAATAAATAAAATATGCAAATAAAGACTTTATGACCTCTTCTAAATGTTTTATTTTCTTCAACACAGGAATCCAGGACAGAAGCCAGAATCACTGATTCCCAGGACCTCCTCTGATCAATGCTGGGCACTGAACCAGACCAGAGATTGGGGCATCAAGAGTCTGAATGTGGTTAGTGGCTGTGAGTGGTGGTGATGGTGGAGACAACAGAGAAGTGAAAGAACCAAGGGCTGCTCCCATCCCAGTCCTCCCACAACTTGCACAGCTTTTAATTTGGGTTTTGGTTGAGAACAACAATTGAGTTCCTTTGCAGTTTTTCACTATGGACACCCCAATCCTATCCCACATCATCACACAGGACTGCCTGTCTTCCTAGACCACCAAACCACACACTAACCCTCTCCTTCCTCTTTTCTCCAATCCAATTTAGAAGAGAACCAATCATTTACAAAAGACTATAAAAACAACATTTATTGCCTTAATATTGAGTAAATGAAGAGATTTTATAAATGAAAAGCTTTAAATTTTTCTAGCAGAGGAAGAACAAATAAAGTCTCTCAGGATGAAACCTCAGAAATCTTAAGACTGTCATCTCAGTCTGGGGGTTGAAAAGCAAGTACTACACATGCTCTTTTGATGTACTTTCCCCTTTGATTTTAAAAAAGAATTTCTGAAGTGTGGGGAAGGATCAGTAGAAGGAGGACATCCTTTGAGAAGTTCTGGTGGTTCTTGGTATGCAGCTATGTATTGCTGGGGCTTTCAGATCTGGTCAAATAAGTATGCTGGGTAGGTATCTGCCCTGTTGTTTTGCAGTACCTGCCTCTCCTGAGGTTGAAAGGGTCTTTCTGGGTCATGGGCATTGGGTCTGAAGAAAGTAGGTCTGGGTTTGGTTCCAATGTGCTATGGGTCCTAGGAAAGTTTGTGTACAGAGGACAAGCCCAGGGCAGTAACCCACAAGGACTGGAAAATAGTTACCAGTTGAAATATGGGTTGTGCCTCAAGGGCTCCACTAGCTTGGGGTAGAAAGGGAGGGACTAAGGCCTTAAATCTGAGTTCAGAAAGAAAGGCAGTTGGGGCTTCTGTATTGAATACCATGCATTCTTCACACAGGTGCAAAAAGCTCGTCCATGCTTTTAGCCCATCGAACAAGATAAATGGAGGGTGGGATGAGAGGGAGGCAAATGATTCAGCAGATGCTCAGAATGGGAATTTATACTATGTGGGCTTTTTCTCTGTCACAAAATAGAGTGATTGGCTTGAGTGATATCATTAGTTTTTGAAGCAAATTGCCTCAGAAGGCAGGGACCTGGTGATGTTAAATTAAAAATTCATTCACCTTGGATTCAATCACATAAAATTAAATTGTATCAGTGATTGATTGGATTAAGGTTAAAAATAAGAAAGGCCATATGTAGGGTTGCTGATTATGAAAAGCCAGACACTTTCCAGTTCCGTTACATATGTGATGCCTGATGTTAACAGCACTTCTGACAGAAGGTCCCTCTCTACTTTTACAGAGGAGGACTGTGGGGGCTTGGAGTTCTGTACCCCCAAAAAACATGCTTTTAAACTTAATCCATTCCTCTGTGTGTGAACCCTTGTGTATATGACCTTTGGATGAGGTTACTGCAATTAAGGTGTTGTCCAACTGAATCAGGATGTGTTGAAGGCTTTACCAAGAAAGACCCAAAGAGAAAGCCAGAGGGGTCAATGAGAAGCTGAGTCAACAGAATCTGTAAGAGAAAAGAGAAACCAGGAGAGGCAGTCATGTGCATTTCCATGTGACAGAAAATCCAAAGACCAAGGATCACCAGCAGATAGTCCCAGAATACTCCAGTCTTCTGGGAGAATGCATCATCTTGATGATGCTTTAATTTTGGACTCTTGCTAGCCTCAAAACCATGAGACAATAAATTCCCATTTTGTAAAGCCAGCCTATTGCATAGTAATTTTTTTGACAGATAGGAAACTAAAACAAGGACCCAAAGCTTAAATCACTCCAAATCACATCACAGGATGTCCTGGAGTTGAGATTGGAATCTTAGTCTCCCCAGAGAACTTTGTCATGGGTAGGAATGTTTGAAGAAGAGGTGAGGCCAAAATAGTTCACTGATTCTCTAGTCTTTCAACTTCTTGCTTTGGTTCTCTACTATTGAATTCATACATTATAAGCCATAGAAGACAGATAGAGAAAGAGACAGAGAGAGAGAGAGAGAGAGAGAGAGAAATGAGGAGATTGAGAGTCTATATGTATCAAATGGTAAAATACAGTAGTTTGGTTTCAACTTTTTGTTTCATCCCATAGTAAATGTGTGTGTGTGTGTGTGTGTGTGTGTGTATCTATATATATAAATAAATTAAATATATATATATATATAAAATTTAATTTTTATAAACCATGGTTTATTTTCTTTTGACCTGTGAAATGAAGATAAAAATATGAATTTCACAAAGTATTTAATGAAATAATATAGATGAAGTAACATTGCCTGGAAATAATAAACACATGTAACACAAATCTCTCCCTCTTGCTGTTCTTTTTGAGGCAAAACTTCCCCCCATCCCAAATCCCTGAGAACCACCCATCTGTTTTGTCTTTGCCAGAATGTTCTATCACTGGACTCACAAAGGACCTAACCTTTTGAGGGTGGCTTCTCTCACTAACCATAATGCCTTTGGAATTGACCCATGTTGCTGGGAGGATCACTCACTCCCTTTTATCACTGCTGAGCAGTAGTCCATCTTATGGATGTGTGTTTTCCCAATCACCATTTGAAGCATGTTCATTTAGTTTCTAGCTCTTAGTAATTATCAGTAGTGTTGACATGAAAACTGTACAGGTTGTGGAATATAAGCTTTCATATCTCTAGAGTACAAACTAACTGTGGGCTTTTTGGATCATATGATGTGCATATTTAAATTTGTTGGTAACTGCTAATCTATTTCCAAACTGACTTTACCATTTTTCCTTCCAACTGGCAGTGTATAAGGGACCCAGTTGTTCTACATTCTCTTCAGAAGATGATAATGTCCCTTAATGTTTTTATTTTTATTTTTTTTTTAGTTTTAGCCATTCTAGTAGGTATGTCAAATAATTTTATGGTTTGAAAATGCAAGCTTCTAATAGCTAATGATGTTGAGTATCTTTTTATGTACTTATTTGCCATACTAGATAGAGTCTTTGATGAAGTTTCTGGGAAAATCATCTATTTTAAAAATTGGATTATTTGTATTTTTCCTCAAGTTTTGCTTTATACACTCTGGATATGAGTAATTTGTCAGATTTGTGATTTGCAAATATTTTCTCTAGTCGGTGGCTTATCGTGTCATTCTTTTTAGCATATGATGCAAATTGTTTCTAATTTTTATAAAGTCCACATCAATTTTTATTTTTACAGATTGTGCTTTTGGCATTATGCTTAAGAATTCTTTCAAAGATATTATCTTATGTTTTCTTTTAAAAGCTTTATATTTTACTTTTTTCTCATTTATGTTTGTTTTGAGTTAATGTTTGTATAAGGTATGAAGGTTAGGTCAGTGTTTCTCTTCTTATTTATTTCTTTCTTTTGCATACAGATTCCAATTGTTCAGCAACCATTTGTTGAAAAGACTACCTTACCCCATTATTACTAATGTGTTGTTTTCTCTGGCTGTTCTCAAGATTTTTTCTTTGTAATAGTTTTCAGCAATTTCATTAATGATGTGTCTGGGCTCTGATTTCTTCGAGTTTGTCTTGTTTAAACTTCTCTAAGCTTCTCAAAGCTGCAAGTTTATGTCTTTCATGGAATTTTGGGAGTTGTCAGTCCAAGTTTTTTTTTTTTTTATTTTAAATTGTGGTAAAATATATATAGAAAGTCATTTTAATCATCAAAAGAGGACAATTCTTTGACATAAAGTGCTTTGACAGTGCTGTGTAACTTTCACCACAATATTCAACCCCGAACAAAAACTTCACCTAGCAATTACTTCCCATTCCCCTCCCTTACCCCTGCTCACCACTATTCTGCTTTCTGTCTCTAAATTTGCTTACTCTATGTATGTTATATGAGAGAAATCTTGCAGTCATTGTCCTTTTGTGTCTAGCTTATGTCATTCAAAAGGTCCATCCATGTTTACACATGTCACATCCAAGGTCCATCTATGTTTCACATATCAGTACTCATGGCCCCACCCTTAATCCTGACAGTAGGTATTTGTTCTCCCTCTCCCATTTCCTTTGTCAGTTGATTTTATTGATGTTTTCAAAAATTCAACTTTTGGTTTTGTTTTTTCCATTGTCTTTTTGTTCTCTATTTCCTTTTTCTTTGCTCTAATCTTTACTATTTCTTTCCTTCTACTAACTTTGGGCTTAGTTTGCTCTTCTTGTGTTAGTTTCTTTAGGTGTGAATCTAGGCTAGGGAGTTGTGATCTTTATTCTTTTCTTAACATAGGCATTTAGAGCTACACATTTTGATCACTGCTTTGTTGCATGCCCTAAGTTTTGGTAGGTTTTCATTGTGCTCACCCATAGAAATTTCAAAATTTCCCCTGTGATATCTTCTTTGACCCATTGGTTTTTTAATAGTGTGCTAATTTCCACGTTTGTGCATTTTCCTGTTTTCTTTGTTAATTTCTAGCTTTATGGCATTGTGATTTGAGAAGACACTTTAATGATGTCAACATTTTTTAACTTATTATGATTTTGTTTGTGACAACATGCTTTACCTTGAAAAATGTTCCATGTGCATGATAATGAGCACTCTGCTGTCACTGGGTAGACTGCTTTATATGTGTCCATTAGATCTAATTTGTTAATAGTGTTGCTGGAGTCCTCTGTTTCCTCATTTCCTTTTTAGATGCTCTATCAGTTATTGAATAGTACAACTATTATTGTAGACTTATCTATTTTTCTCTTCTTTGGCCAACTTTTTTCATATATATTGGGTCTCTGTTGTGAGCAGCACTTAGTTGAAGAATGTGACGTAGTTTGACTTCAAAAAGATTCTTCTAGAATGAAACTATTTCAACCAGGCTTTGCTAAAGCCCTCTGGATTTGGGGAACACCTGCAAGCCAATGAATTTGGATCCTAAGTTGCCTGTGAACTCACCTAATGGACCCTGGAAGTGGGCTGAAGCCAAGCACCCCTAGAGCTGCTCATTGGTATGTAAAGGGCAAGTAGTATAGCACAGGATCACTGATAGCAGAATTTCTGAGAAGGGGCACCCACCTGGACATAGGCTGTCCACTGCAAAGTCAACACAAAGATTTTCTGAAGAGGTGCACTGTCAGGTGTATCACTTCAACTGGGAAGTGAAGAAATTCAAGCATCTGTCAACTTGTAGAATGTGCAGAGATATTTCCAACCATCATCTATGACCCATCATTTAAACAAATCTCACCACTAGGTACCTGGCTGAACAAAACTGTGCAAAGACCCAGGCCCTGAGCCAGTCCCTCTGGAAGCTCTGTGGAGGGAATCAGATACCTGAATCTCTTACATGGCTGAAGGAATGTAATCTACCAAAGAAGATAAAGCTAGCCATTTTTAGAAAACTCAAAACCATGTCAAAGAAAAACAAGCAACATTGTTGTCCTGTTTTAAAGGGTTTGAATGGTGGTCCTTAAAAGACATGTCCAAGTTCTAATCTCAAGAACCTGTGGATTCACTTGGATAAAAGGTCTTTGTAGAGGCAACTAAGTTGATGGTGGCAGAATGAAATCATCCTGGGTTCATGGAGGGCACTAAATCCAATGACTGATGTCTATAAGGAGAGGACAGAGAGACACAGAAGAGATGACCATGTGACAATGAGGCAGAGACTGATGGTCTTCAAGCTACAAGCCATGGAACACCAACTTCTAGCCACCCCCAGAAGCTGGGAGAGGGACATGGAATGGACCCTCCCTCAGAGCCTCCAGAAATAACCAGCCTGCTGACACCTTAACATAGGACTTCTGACCTCTGCAGCTGTGAGAAAATTTTACATTGTTTTAAGCCACCAAGGTTGTGACAGTTTGTTATGGCATCCCCAGGAAAAATAAAAGGTGTTTTAGTGCAAGCTGCCCCCAGGCAAAGTGACAGGTCACAAGAGAGATTATGGAAATGCTCACTTGTGAGCCCCCTGTTGAAATAGCCCTTTCAGGAGCCTGAGACATGCTCTGCTGCAATTTCCTGTACTTCCCTGAACTGCTCTTCAATGAGCTGACCCAGCACAGGGGCTGGTGCCTGCAGGAGCTCAGGAAACATTTATCATGTGAAGGAGCCTACATATGTGTTGATAAAGGTTTCAGTCTTACTGAGACACTCCCATTGTCTGCCTCTGTCTTCAGTGAGGGACACAAGGTCAGTATACCAGAAAGGGATTGGAGTGGGTTTCACAGAAGAGGATGGGCAAATCCCAGAATCCCCCATTGTGCCCCTGTGCAGACCTTGTTCTTCCTGCCTGAACCTCTCTCCAAGTCCTAGGGATAGTCTTCTTGGGACATGCATTTCAGGTGCTGCTATGCAGAGGCCAGATGTCTGGAGCCTGTGCTCTGTGTGCCTCAGTTTCCCTGACACTCCACCTCAGCACAGAACCCTGTCTTTCCAGGACTGATGCTGGTTGTTCTGCCTTAATGAAGACAGACAACTGGAGGGCAAGCAACACCATCCTCTGCCTCCTCTCCACTGAGTGTGTCCACCATATTTTTCCAATGTTTCATCAACAAGTAATTTTGTGGGTGTCCTGCAACCACTGCGGAACCCCAGTCAAGCCAATGCCCTTAGGGTCACTGATTCCTGCCATGGTGATGTCCTGCTTGGCACAGGAAATGATGTCAGGGAGCCTGACCAATGGCATTATTTCCTCCATGGTCATGTAACAGAAAAGATTACCTTGCATCTTATTGAAAAGTATCAGGGCCAACACTTCCTGAAGTCATTCTGCAGAAAAGAGCCACAAGTGATGCACACAGGATGCAGAGAGTGGGGTGAGGTTGGAGGCATCCATCATGAACTGGGGAACAAGACAGTTTCCATAGTAACTGGACCAAATGGGACCCATGCATCCCCCTCCCCAGCCCCAGATAGCGATGGTTCTCTAATCCTCGATATCTGTAAGGTTGGTACCCATGTTAGGCTGTGTTGGTGGATGCACCCCCAGGCTGCCCTTTCTATCCCTGGAGCTCAGCTTTGTCATGCAGTTAAGGTCCCCAAGCAGAGGCAGAGACAACAGGCAGCACTCGCTGGACCCCTGGCATGCCATCCAGTAGCAAAATTATGTACTGCAGTCAATTCACCGGCAGAGTCTCCCCGATGCCCACGGTCCTCAGCAGGAGACACAACTCCCCATTTTCCTTTCTTGATGTGTGTAATGTTATAGATACAAATCAGTATCATTAATCAAAGAACCTAAATTTTATGATTTCATTCAGTATGATTTTCACTGCTTATTGTAAATTGTAACAAGTTATACATGCAATGAAATAAATATATTTGTTTTTAGAAACAGTAATATTCTGTCTATATCTTCCATCTTCTTGTTTTTTTGTTTTCCAGAATTATACACTTCCAATTTCAGCAGATGATTAAATTGTGTATATATTTCCATACTTCTAATTGAATTGTATGATTTTTCTCTCTTTCTTGGTACCAAACTTCTCCATAAGTGTTCAAATTTCTCATCTTACATACATATTACTATCATAGTTATTTGGTCTTACATATTTTGAGGCAAATTAATTTTTGCCATATTGTTATATTTTTGAGCTGGTCTTTAGTTTTCATAGAGACGTTACTCAGATTTTGGTGATCCCTGGATATTGTCTCATACTGAAGAGTGGTAATATAAAGATGAAGTAAAGCTTTAAATATGAAAAGCCTTCAGTGTATTAATTAACTTTCACACATATGTATTCTGTCTGGGCTATGCTATAGAGGACCCCTTGATGTCACTAAAATTTAGTCTTAAGTCACAAAGCAAAATCTAAGACATTTTAAATTATGTGTGTCTTAAAATAAGAATTATCACCAAGTTCAATCTTGAACAATAATCCATTTTAGGCCTTATTTCTTTGTTGTTTAATTCTTCATTCATGTGTAACACATTATCAGAAGAGTTCTCAAACCATAAAAATTCTCCCTAACTACATATAAGAAATTAGCTGAAAGGAATGAATAACTCAAAGTAGAGTTTCATAATCCAAAAACGGTAGTGAGAGATATCAACAAGATGATGTATTAGGCAGCTTCCATCCTCCTCAACATATTTGTGTGTATGTGTGTGTTTGTTGTGTGTGTAGCACCAGAACCAACTTTTTTGAAGATCTATGGATCAATAAAATGTTTCCAGTAGGAGTTACAGAAATATGGCATTGGAGAAGTTCACACAGGGAGTAATACTCTTATAAAACAAAAGAGGAAGTTCAGAAGATATCCAATGGAGCTGCTCTGGGTATCTGCAGAACAAAAGTGTGCTACACACACAAAGAACAAGAGGAATTTGAGACAGAGAGACAAAGAATCTAAAAAGAAATTTGAGTTACTTGCCCCCACAGCTCTGTACACTGCTTACAACACACCCTGAAGGCAAATAGCAACAGATAACTCTGTGGCTGATGGTGGCCAACTGACAGTGGAATGGACACCTTCCACCCTCTGAAGAGGGTATAGGTGCTTTGGAGGATAAAGTGTGGTTTTTCTTCAGTGAGTTTAAACAGCAAAACCTGGCTTTGAATTGCAGGCACAGAATATCCAGCCAGGGGAAGATAGAAGAATCACGTCCATGGAAAAGTTTGGTAAAGAGTGCCATCTGTTGGCAGGCTGGGAACACGAATGAAGACAAGGCATGTTTCTCCTGTCATTAATCCCTGGTGCCTGTAGATTTTCTCTGTGCCCATTATTGGGTCACTGGTCCTGTTGTGAAACCTAAACAGTTCAATATTAATGTTTTAGAAAAAGTAGTACAAAAATCAAAGAAGAGAGAAACATGGCTGACAGGTTAGGCAGATAAGGCTCAGCTCTGACTAAAACAATGGAAAAAGAGCAAGAGGCTGGGTCCTGCTTTGGGATACAGCAAACAAGGATACTGCTTCACAACTCCCAGGAGAGTGAGGGTCAGAAATACATAGAAGCCAAAACAACTAATCATGAGTTATTAAACCTCCTGGCCACCAGGAAGGGCTCCCCTCTCCCACCCCCAAAATATTAAGTGAACATAAAACTCCTGGTGAATTGTGCCTGAGACGAGAGCAGATGTCTTCCTCTCTGCCAGCTCCTTTGGATATATAGAGAATGAAAAGTAGCTCTGAGTCATCTAAGAGAGTACAGGAAAAATAGGGAAGCCAGGGGAAAATCATGGGTTGCTTGCCTCAGTGGCTGGAAGTGACACATATACCATGCCCTCAGGGCAGAGAGCTTAGTTGGAGCCACTGGTTCCCTGTTCCAAATGGGACTGTGACTGCAGATTCCCTGTGAGGAAAAGGGGTCTGGGAGGGGGAAGAGTGATTTCTTTGCAATGAGTTTAGACAGCTGGGTCCCACTTGAATATCAGAAGTGACCCCAACTTGAGAGGGAGAGGGGAGGTGTGTCTTCTCAAGCAGGCTGTTATGCACAACTGCCTAGGTAAAGAGAGGAATTACATCAGATCAGAGGCAGAGACAGGAAGCTGATCAGAAAGACTCTGGGAGACTGCAGGAAACCTAGCCTGCCCAAGGAAAAAGGGGCAGATAGCCTTCTGAAAGGCTAATTAACCTAAGGAGGCAGAATAGTTCAGTGGAAGAATTTCTGCCTACCGTATATGAGATCCCTGGTTCAATTCCCAGCTCTTCTTTGAGAACTGATCCACCAGATTATCAGGCATCCAGCTGAAACTTTATGACAGGGAACATATAGACATTCTCTTTGTATTAGCTTTTCTTGGGTCTCTTATTTTTTCCAAAAAAAAAGGTTCTTTTAAAAATAACTAACCTTCCTTTACTCACTGAAACCTGGTTCAAAACCTACAGAGGGCAGCCTGCAGGGTGAGTGATTGATGAACACCAGGAGCTTGAGAAAATCCTTAGGGGTCTAACAGAGGAAGCTCTTTTTCCATGCTTATTTTTGTTCTCTTTATTTTTATCTTCTGTCTCCTTCTTTAAATGAGTCACTGCTGCCTTGTTTATTGTTTGTTGTGTTTCCCCTTTCTTTGTTTCTGTTTTTTTCTTTTGTTTACAGATTTACTCTACATATGCTATTTATTTTCTCTCCTTCATCTCTTTGTCTTCTGTCTTCTTTATTGTTCTTTCATTCCACCTGTTTTATTTGGTCTCAAATTTTTCTTGTTTTTATTTCTATCTCTTTTTTCTCTATTTTTTTTTTTTACTTATTTCATTATCTCTTTTCTCTTTTTTCCCCTCATCTCACCATTCCAGCCTTTTAATTCATTCTATACCTTTTTCTCTATTCTGCTTCTTATTTCACTGTTTCTATTCTACTTTTCTCATCTTATCTCTTTGTGCTTCCTACTCATGTTAATTTTTCAATTTCTTAAGTCTTGTATGGTTCCTCTCATACCTTTTACTATTATTATCACTATTATTAGTTTTATATATCTTTCATGTATATTCAGATGGACTTGCTCCCATGAATCCCCCATCTGTGACACCCCCCAATGATCCTTTGCAGCCCCCCTTGTAACCTTTTTGTGATCCAAACCTTCCTTGAATATGAATCCAATATAATAACAAAATACATTTAATAGGAAAAAGAAATAATAATGATAATCTTAAATGGAAG
>JAQZBX010050774.1:0-13089 GCA_029593785.1 Cabassous unicinctus | reverse complement strand
TGAACTGTTCGCCTAATCGCCTACAGCTGACCTTGTGGAGGAAACAGGAGCTAAGCCTGGAGAGAAACGCAGCCCCGGGAAGAGAGGAATCCAAGAAGCCTGAACCCTGGGCAAATGTCGGCAGCTGTCTTGCTCCAACATGTGATATTGGACTTTGGTGAGGGAAGAAACTTATGCTTTATGGCCTGGTATCTGTGGACTTCTACCCCAAATAAATACCCTTTATAAAGACCAACTCATTTTTGGTATTTCACATTAGCACTCCTTTGGCTGACTAACACAGCCTTGTACTATTTTGTTGCACACAGTACATTTTAATATTTTAAAATATTAACTGTGAGATTTAGTCCCTGAAATATCTGTTTCTTGATTTTGTAACCAGCTAGTGATTAGACAGATTTCCTTGAGCTTTAGCCCTCCTTTCAGGAAGGTCTGCCCAAGTTGAATGTAGAATTTTCCCTGTCTTTCTGGGCCTCTATCTTGTCCTGGGCTTTTGCTTGTTAATTGTTTTGGAGTTGCTCTGTTTACAGGAATTGAGTTGTCCCCTCTGTTTCCCAGGAGACAGACCTCCCTCTCCTGGATGTTTGAATCTGGCAAGGCTTTGTCCCAGACTTTCAGCCTCTATAGCTTCTTATACTCCTTTCCTTGTTGAAGCTGCTTTTGCCTGGAGGGCAAATTCTGGAAGTTGGAGAACTCTGGAGAGGACTTTCCCAATTCAGTATTCTTCAGCCTAAACAGGGCCAGGGACCCCAAGAGGACACAGGCTGTCTCCACAGTGCTCTGAGATGGAATCAGGAAATGGACACCAAGAGCTTCTCCATTGGCTCCCCAAAGCTGAGCTTTCTTAGCCTGCCCCATCAATGCAGCCCTTCAATTAACTGTCCCCCACAGCCTCGAGGGAGTGCAGCATCCTTGAGTCTCCAGCTGCTGTCCCTATCCGGGGCTGTTTGAAAAAATGGCAGCCACTGCCCTTATCCAGGGAGGTTGAAACAATGACTGCCCTCAGAGCCAGGCCCCCAGCGATCCAAAGTTGCTAATCAAAAGCTGTGATCAGTGATCAGCCCGTGCTCACACCTGGCCTTAGGGAAGAAGATTTTTATGTCCCTTTATGTCAGGAATGAGAGAGTGAGCCATGGATCCCACAGCTACCTACAGTGAAAGTGGGGGATAGGTACAGGAGCCAATACACGGAGAGAGCAATTTACTGTTCTTTACTATAATTTATCAGCCTTTTCTTCCAGTTCTTCCATGGATGCTGTACAGTGTTCTTCTGTCCTCTGGAATTTCAAAATAGTTGTTTCAGACAGCTCCTGCCTGTTTGATAGTTGTTTTGTGGAAGGGCTGAGTCCTGGAGCTTCCTACTCTGCTATCATCCCACAGTCCTCTCCCATATCTGTGAATCCCATTTCTGTGTCACCTTGAACAAGTTTTATTACCTCCCCTGGACTTCATTCTATTCATCTGTAAATGGAGATCCTACTACCTTCTTCTTGGGATTGTTGGGGGCATAAATAAATTAATGCATATGTTCAGTAATGCAAGTGTTTAGTAAATGCTCAGTAAATGATAGTTTTTATTATCTGTATTTTTATGACTACAATGAACATTATCTAGCATCTCTATGTGACATTAGAGGCTAACCAGCCGCTGTTGGATATTAGACTACTTTAAAAATTAACTAAATACACCTATATAATCATTTGCATCTGCCCTCTTCCAAAATTCTTGCATAGGCAAGACCTTAGCCGACTCTTGGAGGCTAATTCTGCTTTTTTGTTGTGTTTATGTTCTTATTTTGTTTTTGTTGGTACAATAGTAAAAATTCCAGTTTTGGTTTTCATGCAGTGAAGTATTTTGAGCATACCCTCTGTGTGGTATTTTCATATACAGTAGTAAATGCACAAGAGCCATTACCCTAGCCAGTTTCTCCCTCAGAACCCTGACTGTCCACTGCCTGACTTTGCACCATTTCCTTTCCATCTTTGTGTCATGGGGAGTCATCTCAGAAAGCTGGAACTGCAGGTAATGCTAGCCAAGCCTTTTGTTTTACCAATGAGGGCTCAGATTCAGAGACAGGAAGGGGCTTATCAGGTTAATAAAGAAAGACAGGCAAGGGTGTGCTTGTGGTCTAGACCCCATGTGTGCTGACCCCCAGACTCATGTACCCTGGCCTGCTTTACCTGTCCTGCCTGTCTTTGCTCTGCAGACTTGAGCTGTGATGATGTCCAAGATGTATTTCCGTCCCCTCATCTCCCCTTCCTTCCATCTCCCTCTGTGCTCTGGGCAAGGGTGCAAGCAGATAGCCTTACTAGAGGTCCATGTTTTATGTTTAGTTCCTGCTTCCACAAGGCATCACAGGATGGTTTTCAGAATACTGTGTATTGAGTTGGTGCCTTCACAGCTTGGATCCCAGTTGACAAACTAGTGTGATGAGAAGATTGAAAACATTCTGAACTGTCTTGGCATTTAAGGTGAAAAGAAGGCAGGTGGAAAATATCTGTAATGACCAACATTGTAAAGAGTCCATAAAAATGAGAAGACGTTAAAGTTTTCCTTTCCCTGCTTCCCTAAGACCAAGGATAAAGATACTTTCAATCTCACATGACAACTCCAGTTGATTGGTGAGGGCTAGGTTGAGAAAGATTCTGAAGCTACATCTGGGCTCTGTGAGAAAAAAAATGCTAGGAGAATGTGATGATATCTGGCATGGGTAATGGGGAGACAAAGTCGCAGTATTATTAATGTGTGACTGTGCTCACGTGCATGCCATGTAGCAGGCACTTCTGCCTTGGGTTTTTAAAAAGGTGCTTATCCTTCAAGATGGGAAGTTTGAGGATCATTTGATCATTTGTTTTCCCTCGTGAGAAAGAATTGTGCTTTCCTCTGAATGTAAAGAACATGTTGTACTCTACTAGAGGATTTATTTCAGTTTTTCTTATACAGTTGTTTTTAGTGGACTATTGGTCTGCTTCTGTCGTCACATTACAATGGCCTTCTTAAAGTCGAGGACCTTGATTTTTGTTTTCCCAGTAGTGTAGCACAAATGATATGTTGAATGAATAAATTAACTATTCTGTGTGTATTAGGGTGTTAGACATATTGAGAGGTAATTTAGCAGCGTGGACAGTACTTAAGTTCTAGAATCAGTCATATATCAATCTGAATTCTCTCTCCTATTCCCTGTTCTGTGACCTTCACAACCTGTGCCTCAGTCCCTCTTATGTAAAAAGGTGATAATAGTGTGCACTTTCTAGGATTGTTACAGGAATTAAAACAGTTAATGACTGTAAAGTGTGTCACCTAGCTCTTAGCATAAAAAGGCTCTATATATGTTGTCAGCTGTTAGTAATATTGGAAATAGTAATAATTATTATGAGCAGGAGCTGCATCATTATTTGTTATCACTTTTGTTATACTGGTAAATAGGATGTCCGAATCCTCAATCAGTCCCTGTCTCTTTCCTTAGCTATGCAAGGGAGATATGCAAAGGAGTATATTCAAAGGGTAAAGAAAGAAGTTTTGCCCATTATATGGTGCTGGGCAGGTCCAAGTTGCAGCTCTGCAGAGTAGAGGCTCCTCTGACCTTTGCTCAAAGCAGCTCCAGGCCTACTGCAGTGCCCCAAAGAAATAAATCCAGCAGAGATTTCACAGCTCTAGCACCATGGCCTGTAATTGGCCTTGCCTCCTTCCCACCTTATCTAGAAGGAGGCATTTAGGGTTTGTTCTAGAAACAACAGATGGCCCCAGGTGAGAGGGTAGGTGGTGGCATGGCAGTGGTGGTGGTTGTTAGGTGTGGGGGTGGAAGTTGGGGAGAGGTTCAGTAATATAATGCTTTAAGTGTTTATAAAGCACATCAGAACATGAATTATAGAAATACATATTGTTAATAGTAACAGTATTTGAATCTGAAAATGACCATGCATGCATAGTCCATGCCTAACCTCTTACACATAAGGAAACAAAAGCTTTTCACTTAGGAAGGGAAAATAGTCCATTCGCTGATTTATTCTTTTACTTGGCATTATATGTATCTCCCCATGCCAAGGACTGTACTATACACTGGGTAGGCATGCTAAGAAAGAGAGAAAGAGGCCCTGATTTCACAAACTTACAGCCTAAAAGGGGGAACAGATAATCAACAAGCTAATCAGCAATTAGATGTAGTTTGCAATGTGTTCTCTAATAACCAATTTTCATTCAACCAACTCTCTGGATTAACTGTGTTCTCCAGTCCCTCCATAAAACAGCACAAGGAACACCCATGGAGAACTGAAAGCTACTGGCCCATAGCCTCTTCCCTGATCAACCCATACCTTTCTGCTCTCATCATCTTTGTAGGAGGTGTACTGGGAATCAATCCTGTTTGTTTCCAAAACTCTTTATCCCTCTGTGTTTTTATTGCACTTGGGCAATGCAACTAAAACTTATATAAGCTGGTGAAATATGAGTCCAAAAAAAAGGGTGTTTTATGTCTTTGAAAACTAAGGTAAATACTTCTGAAAGGCTTCAAGATGAGTCACTAAGAATATTGCAATAGTATTAGGTGTAGGTGAGACAACTATAAAAGATTGGGGGGGCACAAATCTAGAAAATTCTGTGCTCACATTTATTTTGTGTCTTTAAGTTTCCACTACATCCAAAGATTGAAAAATATGTGTGCACTTAGGTGTTTTAAGCTTAAAGAAATATCTGTTATGATCATTTTTTGTGACTCTTTATTTTAACCATCTTTTTCAAATACTCTAATTGCTGGTCCCTGTTGCATCAGGTAAGAGAGCTTCTACTGTAATTATGACTTGAGTAACCTACTGTGAAGGAAACAAACTCGGTGTTGTGATAGAAAACAGTGGGGATGATCTACTTAGGGTGATCCTTGCAGGATGGGGAGATCTTAGCCGGCCAAGTTAAGGGACCAGGAGTGTCCTAGGGAAAGGGGACAGCATACAGCTTGGTATGTTGGAGAAGCTGAAGCAATGGATGAGGGAAAAGGAAATGATGAGTTTGTTCAGGTAGGTAGGACTCAGACAATGCAGATGCAAAGGTCATGCAAAGGAGTTTAAGCTTTGTTTAAAGCATACCAGGAAGCCTCTGAGTTGCTTAAGGGGACAGTGTTCCAGCAGAATCTGATTTCCATTCTCAAAAACTATTTCATCTGCTGTGTCAAGAATGGAAGAGGTTGGGAAAAGGGAAAGTGGGCAAGATGGAGGCAAAAACAAATAAATGTAAGTGACAGGGACCTAGACCAGGGTGGTGGTGGGCATGCAAAGAGGGAGAAGTAGATAAATGTGTGACATCTTTACAAGGACCTTTAACCATGTTTTCTTTAGTGACTCAGCCTGCATGACCAAATTAACAGCTAATTTTTTAAGGAATTTATGATCTGATAGGGGAAAAAAACTACCAGATGCCAGGCAACTTGGTTTTCTTTTTCTGCCTTGATACTTATTGGCTATGCTGTTCAAAGCAAGTCACTTAAACCTGGATACTCATTTGGGAAAAGGGAATAAAATATCCTGTCCAGCACACTGCAGATTTGGGCTGTTTAGTTCAAATAAGATGAAGGTTTATATGCATATTATATTATAGTGATTTTGGACTTTGATACTCATTTGAGGTATTACATGTTAGCAAATCAAAACTTATTCAGGAAACACTTATTGAGCATCTGCTATATGTGTGTCAAGTCCAGGGTTAAGCTCTGAGATTTTACAAACAAATTAGATCTAGCCCTGAAAAAAATTAGACCTTGGCCTACTCTAAAGGAGCTCAAAATCTATTGAAAAAGACAGACAGGAAAATGCTGAATTATAGAATATCATGAAAAGTACTAAGATAGAGGTTTAGAGAAAGGGTGTTAGAAATTCAGAGGAAGACGTGATTAATTTTTTTCAGGAAGGGTTGGAAGCCTTTCCATTGGAGGCAACATCTGATGGGAGTCTTGAAGGCTGTGTAGGAATTTTCCAGGGTTGGAGGAGTGTTTTGAGGGGTATGTACAGAGGCATGGAGACCCAGAAGGAAATGGTTTGCTGCCTGCAACAAGCTGATTAGAGTGTTAGGAAATGAGGCTGGAGAGGTGAATTGAGTCCAGCGAGGTTCTACCACATAGAGCTCTGTGGGTACATTATACAAGAGCTAGTACTTTAACTTCATTTTCTTGGTTTCCCACATGCTCTCATCAGGTCTACATTGTATATATGCCTGTGGCTTCTAGTGCCTCCTTCCTTGCTTACTGTTTCCCCAAACTAGTTTGAATCTCAATCTATTTTCCCCACACTCCTGGAACTCTTAATTTTAGCTGGGCACACAAAGAAAACACACCAGGATAGTGAAAAATGCATTTTTTTTCTCAGAATTTCTTCCAGAATTCAAGGAGCCTTGCCATTTTTTTTTTAGGAAGAGCTGTTTCTTCCCAAGTTCTGAGAAACTTTGATAAGTGATTCAGATATTGAAACAAAGGGAACTAGAATCAGGGTGGCAGGCAGGGAGCATCTCTGTGGAGAAGGCAGCGGAGCTCTGGCTAAAATGTCTCAGATGGTGGAAATTGCTCAGGAGACCTGAGTTCTCCTTCCCCAGCTGGGATAGCAGGTGCTTTCTGCCTTCATGTCTCAACTCCCCCAATGGTAAAATGGTAAGTGAGGAATTGTGGATGGTTTGAGGTGGAAGAGCATTAGAGCTAATTGATATTCACTTATTTTACAAATGAGGAAGCAAACACCAAAGAGGGAAAATGACTTGCCTAAGGACATTTAGAGAACCAGCAGCTTGATCAGTCATTCATTCCACTCAGCAAATATGTGTTGGTGACTCCCATGTGCCAGGCACTGTGCTGGATGCTAGAACTACAGTTGCAAATAATATACACATGATCCCTGCCCTATCGGGGAAGATGAAATTACACAAACAAACAAACAAAAGAAATGGGATAATTAAAGGTTGTGAAAAGTTACAATGGAAATAAACAAGGTTCTACAATAGAAAATAAAAGGGGGGATGCATATTTTTGAGAAGGCCTCTTTCCAGAGACCTAAAGAATGAGAAGGAGTCAGCAGAGCTTTCTAGGGCGAGAACAGCATGTGCAAAAGTCCAGGAAAGTTTGGAGCATCCTGAAAGGTAAAAGACCAGTGTGAAGCCAAGGCAAATGGGGCATGGCATGGGCGCAGATGTGTGTGGAGGGATATGGGGGTAGGGAAGCAGCTAGGGCTGGCAGTGCCCTTACTGGTAGACTCTTGATTGTTCTTTATACCCCTGTTGGAAAGGGAAGGTGAGTACATGTTCATAGCAAGACTGTTGGTAGAACACTTGTTTTGTTTTTAAAGATTTTATTTACTTTATTTTTTTTTTATTTATCCTCCCCCCACCTCCTCTCCCCCTCCCCCAGATAGTTCTCTCATCAGCCTGCTCATTGTTTGCTTGCCTTCTGCAGGAGGCACCGGGAACCCAACCCGGGACCTCCCACATGGGAGGCGAGAATGCACTTGTTTTAAGTGCAGTGTTCTCAGCATGCCTTGCCGAGACTGTGGATTAAAAGAGTAGAAAGAAAAAGGTTTCTGCTTTTTTTCTGTATCTGCCCCTGAATTTGAATAGTGTTCAGCTCTGAAAATCAGCAAAGGGATGGGTCAGGAGAGAATTCAGATATCAGATGAGATGAGATTTGGTTTCTAGTGGTGTCATGTGGTTTTTGAGATCCGGAACTTCTTGCCTTCTATAGCCTTATTTCATCCTTCCTTTTTGTTATTTCACCTCCTCAGTGGATATACTTTAGAAGAAAGATGCATCTTGCTGATTTAGTGTATGCTGGGACTGTCATCTGTGGATCTCAGTGAAACTTTGCCTTGATTGGCAAGTGCCAATCAAATTCATGGCTGTGCATTGCACTGTAGACTTGCTGCTTGGTTTAGGAAAACCATTTGCATGCATGATTTCCATAGGGAATGAATAGCAAGTAAGAAACAAAAGATATGTTTTTCTCCCACTCATCCAAGGATAGGAATCAAGATAGCCAAAGGAAGAGTCTGTCTTCATTCCATGAATGATTTACCTGGTAGTCCTTGCAGTAATGGTTCATTCATGAACCAACAGATATTGCTTTGTAAAGGGGGTGAGTGGGGAATGGGCCAAAGGGAGGGGTTGTCCTCTCACAACCCTCTCCTCTTTGGCTAGTGCTTGCTTTCATTCCTGATTGGTTAGTCTGGCTGGTTAGTGTGCTAGTTCCCAAGCGCTGCACAGAAGGCAGAGTAGGGTAGATTTAGCCCTAACCTGTGTTCTTTGGTGAACCATCTCCCTCCCCACCCCCTACAATGAGGCCTAGTATCTGTCGCCTTCCAATACTGAGCACTCACTCCAGCCCTGGACTGCAGCCTTAACCTTAGCCCCTGAACCCAACCCAAGAATGAGCTCTGACCTGAGCCTCAAGTCAAAATCCTAACCCTTGTCCTAAGCAAAGCCCCCAGCCCTGCATTCCTAAATCCCCAAACATGACTGAGCCCTGGTCTTAAAGGGTCTGGCTACAATACTGTAAGTCCCCTGGTACATATCTAAGTTTTAAATAAACCTCTGAAAGCACCTGCCCTCTTAAGGCTGGAGTCTCCTTGCCATCTCATCAGAGTGGCCTGTCGCCATAGGACAGCATTAGCGCCTCCTCTAGTCCAAAGATTAGAGGAGGAAGCCTGGAACTCAGAACCACCCCCACCTACTTGCCATATTACTGTTCTTGCATCGGCACTTTAGCTGGAGGTCCGTGGCCCTACTGTCTCTTGTACAGAAGCCAGCAAGTTGCCTTTAGTCCAATGGGATGTCAGTGATCAACTTTGGCCCTCTCAGGATTCCTTTCCCCTGCCCTCTCCACAATGTGAATAACCAAGTCACTGCAAAAGAGCCACCAGCTATGGAAAAGGAAGACTTGGGCTCTAGACCCATCTCCGCCATTGCCCAGCCACATGACCCAATGGTTCCTCATCTAGATGTGGGCATAAGGCTCCTCATTCCTGCCTTAGCTACTTAGCTACCTTACTGGGCATTCGTGTCAGAGAACAGATGTAAGAGATTTTTTGAAAATTGGCTGGTACACTGTGAGCTATTATCACCTCTCCCAGAAGGTCAGCGTTTCATTCTTCATGCTATCCAGTAGCAGCTTAGCATAGAGTAGGAATTGGCAAACTATGGCCCCTAGGCCTGTTTTTCTGAATAAAATTTGATTGAAATAGTCACGCTCATTCATTTCCATAATTGTCTATGACTGCTTTTGTACAACAACAGCAGAGTTGAGTAGTTGGAACAGAGACTGTATGATCAGCAAAGCCTAAAACATTTACTATTTGGTCCTTTATAGACAAAGTTTGCTGACACCTGGCATGGAGAATCAGAGTGCCTGCTCTGAAGTTGGAATGCCTGTGTTTGGATTCTGAAACTGATATTTAGTAGTTATAAGACCTTGGGCAAGTTAATTAGCCTCAGTTTTCCCTGTGTAAAATGGGTATGATTGTACCTGGCCCCATAGTACTAAATAGTATTAAATGAGTAATTCATGTCAAGTGCTTAGCATAGCACCTGGCGCACAGAGAGTGCTCAATGTTGGCTGTTATTATTATCCAGGACATGAAAGCTCTGGTTCATGTTAATGGGCTTTCAGGATAGCAAGATAACATGGTTAAGGGCACAGGCCATGGGTGGGACCCACCTGGATTCATAGTCCAGCTCTGTCTCACCTCCTGAATGACTGTGCAAATCATTAATCTTCCTGGACCTAAGTTTCCTCATGTGTGAAATAGGGAAAAGAGGGAAAAAAACAACCTCTTAGGGCTGTTTTGAGGAATAAATGACAATGCGTGTGAAGTGCCTAGAACAGTATTTGGCACATAGTAAACACTCAATAGAAGACATAACTATAATAATTAATAATAATAGTATTTTTGCCCAAATAGTTGGTAGCCACCCGGAACATATAGGCAGTGGGAAGTCTCTAGTGCTCCAACATCATACCAGCTGGAAAGCTTTACCTGTGGCTAGTGATACCCTTAGACATCAGGTTATGCACATTCCAAGAGCATGTAAATTAAGTAGATTTTGAAGTGGAGTTGGTTAGATAGTTGTCTAGTCAGAGGGTTTTCTCTAGGCCAGTGGGACCTTAAGACCAGGTGCCTTCAGTAATAACAGTCTCTGATTCTATGACTGTTCTTTGGCTAAGAGATGAGTCAAAGAAGACAGCAAACAAATATATGAAATATTTCTGAAGGATCCTCTTCCCATAATGATATATAAGTACATAGTAATGCTAAGCAGTTTGCCATTCAGGGTGAAATGCCCTCATTTTGAACCCATTCAACATCTCAAGACTTGAGTTATGTAATGGAATTTAAAGCCTGGGGAGCACTAGCTGAAGAGAATGGATGTTATGTGGCAATGCATTAAAATTGGTTGGGTTTCCGGTGCCAGCTCAAGTTCACAGCTCTCATTGTCTGTTGACCTAAGATACTAGGGAATGACAGATTTCAGTGGATTGAAGCACAATAGGGTAATGCCTAGCCTCCAAGCTCATGGTTGCTAGGTGGTCCAACCTAAATAGGAAGAATGCGAACAAGTAACATCAACAAGCGTTTATGTGTGTTCCCTACCCTGCTCTGTACATGATGCTGCACATTGTATGTACCAAGAAAAATGATAGATTGGAGAGCTTCTACCCTCAAGGGATCTTACACCCAGTCATGGGTGGAGAGATATAAACACACAAAAAGTTATTTGATAATATAAAAGAGAAATAATTAGTCCATCCAATGTAAGAAATGTATGGGGGCAAGATGGAATCAATTTTCGAGAATAACAACAATGAATTGATATAAGTGAATGTTTTGCATTCATACATTCATTCATTCCTTTTATTTACTCGTATACCCAGAATATTGTGTAAGTCACCGTGCAATGTCCTCTAAGGGTTGTAAGGATTAATATAAGCTTTACGGAGGCAGAGGCGTCATCTCTTTTAGTGATTGCTCTATTCCAAGTGCAGACCATTGCGAAAAGAGGCAGCAAAAATGATTGGATTCGATACAGCTTCTTACTTAAAATTCCATGTTTAGGTGTATGTGACATTTATGGAACACCTTCACATAAAAATTTAGTAGACATCTGTTGCTTTGCTATGCCCAGCCTCCACCCCCTCTCTGTTCACAGCACTTTCATTCTCCTTTGGCTTCCATCTTGGTAGGAGAATTAGTTAAGAAGCTCTGCCATCCTTTGACCAAGGGATGGCCCAGGCCTGTGCAACAAACTTCTTTTTCCCTTATGTTAGCCTACATTGATTTATGTTCTTACAATAAAAGACCCCAGTAATGCACACATTTTAGATAAAAATTGTTAAGAGGCCCAGACTTTTAAGGGCATTAAATAGGACAGAGACTTTAGCTACAGCTAGGAGGGGGGAGGCATACGGGAGGGTTTCATGGAAGAGGGAGTATTTGCACTGAGCCTTTAAAGAATGGATTTGGAGATGAAGATGGCGGGAAGAGGGAGGGCAGGCCAGAGTAAGAGCATGAGGGAAGGCCTAGAGCCTAAAATGAGCCTAGAAACAACAGCATTCTCTACGCTGGCACCCAGTAAACTCACTGAGAGTCCCTGTTTGTAGTCCCATTACACTTAAATCAGAAGACATTCTTTTGCCCAGTTTCCAAGTTAACCCACTGAGTCAAAATAACCTCCCCTCTCTTCCATTGACTTGAGTCATAGGATGTTAGAGCTGAACAATCTATGAGATCAGCCAGCACTGACCCTTCAGACAGAGTGGTGTGCTAGCAGGCTGCAGGTACCCAAGCCACATGGGAAGTACCGAATTCCTTAAAGAAGTATTACGCTAACTCAGAGACTTAAATGATCTGTTTCTCTCCACCTTCATCTCCAGCACTTTCCTCCTCATTCCCTACACTCCACCCACCTTGGCCTTCCTCCTGTTTCTCAAGCCCATCAATACTTGTTCCTGCTTCAGAGCCTTTGTACACGCTGTTCCTTCTTCCTGAAACTGCTTCCCGGGCCCTTTGCCTAGTCACCTCTGTCTCATGGTTCATTTCTCAGCTCAGATGTTAGCTCCTCAGAGAGGGTCTTCCTGACGTGTTGTCTAAAGCAGCCCATTAGCTCATTTTACCTCACAGCATTCCATTTTACTTTTTTCTTTACGCTTAGTATCAAAAATTATCTTGTTTATTTGTGTATCATCCCTCTGCCCTCTCCAGAGCCTAAGCTCTATGAGATCAGAGATTTGTCTTCTTATTCACTGTTGTATCCCTGTGGCAACAGCTTGCTGCCAGACATAGACTGTGTTCAGGAAACATTTGTTAGCTGGCTGAGCAGATAGGAGAAATACAAACTTTCCATCTGAAGACTGGCATCGCCAAACTTCCCAATGACTATAAAAGTTCAGGGTCCTCCTCCCATTAGAAGTACTTCAACAAAGTAAAATTTGAAAAATATTGATTTGGTGTAAACTTTCATTGTCCATATGCAAAAATGAGGAGCAGGGGCTTGTTCATGGTCCCAGATTTGCTTCTTTGCATTTGCTTCTCCAGAACCACATAAGGCATCAGAAGAGTTCTGCAGTATAAACTTCAGTGTCAGGATATTTGCCCATACTCTCTCCTGCTGCTTTAATCTGTCAGCCCATAAGTTGAGCCTAAATTCCAAGGCCACTGAGCCCAGCCTTGGTCTAATTCTTAGCCTCATGTACAGTGTTGCACCTCATTGGCTTCCAATGCTTGGTAATTCATACCCTTGTTTCATAATAAATGCACAAGTCTGAGCAGTGGCTCTTCTGCATCTCCCATTGCTGCCACCTCCCAGCTGGGCTCCAGGACCTGGTGAAGAGAAACCCCAGGAAGCTGAGATGAATTCAAAGCAAAATAAAATGCAACATTGATACATTTCACAGCACTTAACCCCTCCAGTCCCAAGACTCAATCTGGTCCCCCACCCACCACAAAACAGGCACTACATCCTCCCACCCCCACCCCAGGCATACTGGCTTTCCGGGAGTTTCTATAATCTTCCTTCTCTCTCTCTCTTTCTCCCTCCCCGGCCCCCTCTCCCCCCCCCTCCCCTTCCTCCCTC
>JAQZBX010050773.1:0-19565 GCA_029593785.1 Cabassous unicinctus | reverse complement strand
GGGGGGGGGGCGGGGTATAAATTAAAAATAAATAAATAAATCTTTGGAGGAACCAAAAAAAAGCCAACACATTTCTGGGCATTGCTCCCAGCAGCCTTTAGCAAACTAAAAACAGATGGCGAAAGCCAGCCCTGAGTTCTGGTCATCCATTGCCTTCGCAAAGGCTGCATCAGGTCCCTGAGCCACAGTGTTCCACACGCATCTGTGAAATGGGGCCAACAGCCCTTCTGATGTAGATTGAAATGGGTTCCCCCAAAAGATATATCCAAATCCTAATCCTGGTCCCATGATTGTAACCCTATTTGGAAATAGGATCTTTGCAGATGTGATTTTAACTAATCACATGAGGCCAAACTGGATTAGGGTGGGCCTAATCCATTATGACCAGTCTCCTTATAAGAAGGGGAAATTTGGACACAGAGACAAACACCCAGGGCAGAAGGCCACATGAATACAGACCTAGAGATCAGAGGGATGCATCTCCAAGCCAAGGAACACCAAGGAGCACCAGCAAACACCAGGAGCCTGAAGAGGCCAGCAAGGAGCCTCCTCTACAGGTTTCAGAGGGAGCGTGGCCCTGCCCACACCTGGATTTCAGACCTCTGGCCTCCAGAACTGGGAGACATACATTTCTGTTGCTCTAAGCCACCCAGCTTGTGACAATTTGTTCAGACAGACATAAGAAGTTGACGCTTGCCGACAGTTACTGTAAGGACTGGATGAGATCAAAGAGTGCGTGGCACACAGTAAGCGCTCAATGAATGTTCATCGTTACTATATACAGAAGTAGAACGCTTCCTTGCTCTCTGTTTGCAAGCTCAATGGGAGCCAAGCTCAATGTCAGGAGGCCAGCAAGGAGCCTCCTCTACAGGTTCCCACTTCCCTTGCCATCTTCTAGCTACTGTGTTTCCCACCAAGCTGCCTTCTGGAATGAACCCTGCCAGGTTCCATGCCCTCTGCTTGTCAACTGCCCCACACTTCCTACCTTATCATCCACGAAAGGACTGGGGGCTCTTGGGGCCGCGGTTGCACGAGGCATTTCCATAAGGGGATCTGGGGACTGCACTGAGCCTCCCCTCCTTTGACGTGAGTGTAATCATTCAAGAACCTGTCTCTTAGCGTCACCACCATGAGGGATTCCACAGGTCCCAGCAGTCAGCGGCATTTTTTTTTTTATTTAAAAGTAAATTTTATTGTGGTAATATGTATATAATATAAAAATTTCCATTTTAACCATTTTTAAATATATAATTCAGGGACATTAACTCCATTTGCAATGTTGTGCTGTCTTCATCACCATTCATTACCAAACTTTTTCAGCCCCCAGACTGAAACTCTGTCCCCATTAAGCAGCCCCAGGTGACCTATAATCTACTTTCTGTCTCTATGAATTTGCCTCTTCTAGATATTTCATACAAGTGGAATCATACAATATTTGCCCTTTTGAGTCTGGCTTATTCCACTCAGCATAATGCTTCCAAGGTTCATCCCCATAGCAGTGTATATCAGAACTTCCTTCCTTTTATGGCTGAATAATATTCCTTTGCATGGCTAGACCCCACTCAGCCAGTGATTCTTTTTTTTTTTTTTAAATGGTGGCCATATCAGACCTCAGCACCCAGAGTCCCTACAACGGCCCTGGAAACTTCACCACACCCCCTCACAGCTGCCAGGGCTCCTTTTATTATATAAA
This sequence comes from Cabassous unicinctus, assembly GCA_029593785.1. Classification (NCBI taxonomy): domain Eukaryota; kingdom Metazoa; phylum Chordata; class Mammalia; order Cingulata; family Chlamyphoridae; genus Cabassous; species Cabassous unicinctus. Next base: position 17,872 of record JAQZBX010050773.1, on the reverse strand, counting down.
ATCATATAAATGTAATTTTTAGAGACCTGCTGTCTGTCTATTTTAAGGACAAATGCATCTTTAGCATTTAGTAAATGTGATTAAAATTTATTACTGAGGTTTCAAATATGTATATAGCCAGATTAAAGAGGACTCCTACTTCATCGGAATAAAAACATGAAGTGACTGTATTCCTTCCAGCCATGGTCCTTAAGGATATAATGTCAACTCTCTCTTTCTCTTCTTCTAATGACATACTGGGCAGATTCTGGAACTTTCTGATGGCTTTCTTTGTTAAAAATAGTGTAGTTTAGACAGATTTCTGGTTTCATAAAGTTGGAGAAGTACTTTTCCCGATTCCTCCCGCTGAGTACAACTAAAATCTATGGACATTATGTAAAAAACAAACATAAGACGACTCTGAGAGGTGGAGAGAAGAAGGCAGAAGGGCAAGAGAACTCAAGACCCATGGAACAACATGGTTTTCATTTTGCCTCATATATCCCAGATTTGATGCTGGAGAAGCCAGGAACTCAGAAACACGAACTAGCACAGACAAAAAAAGCCTCAACAAAAGCCTGCTCTCTCTAGCCAAAGATCAGGAAAGGCATAGCCTAACAAGACGGAAAACCTTTAGACAATGACGGCTCTCCTCCAGCCAGCCCCTCCCCTACAGCGTCAGCAAAGGCCTGGTGGGGAGCCTGGGTTTCCTCCCTCATCAGGCTGAAAGGAGGCATCCCAACACCCCCCGCCACCGCCACCATCACCAGGATGGTCAGAAAGGGACAAGTAGGGAACCAGGGCTTTCACTCCAGAGAGGCCACTGGGGCCGAGAAAGAAGAGGCCAAGTAGGGGGTCCAGACTCTGATCGCCACACAGCAGTAATAAGGCCACCTCCACCCCACTGTGGTGTCAGAGGAGGCCATGTGGAGGGAAGTAACCAGGCACCCCTGCCCTCCCAGCCACGGTGAAATCCACAGAGAACTAGGGGGGCCTGAATGACCTCCCCCATCAGCAAAATGATGCCCCTTCCCCCAACCCCAGGGTGTCAACAGAAACCTAGTAGAGAACTCGGACTTCCATCCCCAACTGGCAGTGATGAGGTGGAGCCCCTCTTCCCTTGCTGGAGCGATGTCAGAGCAGGCAGGCAAAACCAGAATATTTATATAAGACCCACAGTCTCATAACATAATGCCCAAAAGCTCCAGGAATCAATCGAAAATTATTCGTCATATCAAGAAGCAGGAAAATCCCCAAGTGAATGAGAAAAGACAATCAATAGACACCAATAACAAGATGACAGAAATGTTGAAATTATTTGACAAAGATTAAACAGGAAACAGCAAAGATATAGAAGAATTCAACCCCGCCATCAACTAACAGGATCTAATTGGCATGCATGAACACTCCACCCAGCTACAGCATTCTTTTCAAATGCTCACGGAACGTAAACTAAGATAGACCATATCCTGGGACATAAAACAAACCTCAACAAATGTGGGAGAAGTAAAATCCCAGAGTGTGTTCTCTGACCACATAGAGTCAAATCTATAACAGAAAAATAACGGGAAAATCTCCAAATACTAAACAACACACTTTTTCTATTTTTAAATATATTTTTTATTTATTTTTAAAAGATACTTAGATTACAAAAAAATGTTACATAAAAAAATATAAGGGATTCCCATATGCCTCACTCCCCAGACCTCCCACTTTTCCCCACATTAACAACTTCTTTCATTAGTGTAGTACATTCATTACAATCGATGAACACATTTTAGAGCATTACCACTAAGCATGGATTACACTCTCTCCCACTCAATTCTGTAGGATATGGCAAGATATATAATGGCCCGTATCTGTCATTGAAATGTCACTCAGATCAATTCCAAGTCCTGAAAATGCCCCCATATTGCACCTCTTTTTCACTCTCCCTGACTACAGCACCTCCAGTGGCCACTGTCTTCACATCAATGATATAATTTCTTCCATTGCCAGAATCACAATAAGTCTATAGTAGAATACCAGTAAGTCTACTCTAGTCCATATTTTATTCCCCAATCCTGAGGATTCTGGGATGGTGATGACCAGTCCGCCTTTAATTGAGAGGGGGCTTCAATCCCATATGGCTGATGGATGGGACTCTCTTGCTTGCAGTTGTAGACTCTCTTGGTTCCTTGATGTGGTGGTTGTCCATCCTCACCTCCTTGTCAGTTGTCCTAGATGCGTCCAATGAACTGGAGAGTAGGTGCAGCAATTCTGCTGGGGCTCAGGGCCCAGTTGGCACATGGACAGCCCAGAGATTAAAGTCTCTTGGACGTACACCTACCAACTCCAGCACCAACTATAGGTTCAAATAAAAGGGACAGAAGAAGCATGTGTAGAGAAGTCACATCTGAGTCCAACTCTGTCACGTTTGGGAGCTCAAACTCCAAAGTAGGGCCCACTGGCAAGGCACCAAACTCTGGAGCTATCTGCCATGACCGTAGGACCTGGTTGTCTCCGGAGCCCTCAGGAGCCCCACTATTTGGGGTAGTGTCTACCTTGGCTGTCTATGAGATCCTGCTGAGACGTGCATAAGCGTTACCTCTCTGATGACTCACTTTGAAGTCTCTTAGCCATATACACTCATTAGTCTTTACCTTTTCCCCCTTTTATTCAAGGTCTTTTTCCAGTTGTATCACTAGGCAATGCTTGATAGTAATCCCTCAGTGCCAGGGAGGCTCATCCCCGGGAGTCATGTCCCTTGCTGCGGGGAAGGTAATGCATTTATATGCTGAATTTGGCTTAGAGAAAGGCCACATTTGAGCAACAAGGAGGCTTTCAGGAGGTAACTCTTAGGCACCCTACAACACTAAGGTAAGTTGCAAATTCAAGTGCAAAAGGCTCATAAGCATAGTCATCAATATCAAAGGCCCATCAATTGACCATCTTTCTTCACTAGTCATTGCCCCTGTACCTGGGGGATTGTTGCTGTTGCATTAGAGAATGTGGCAGAGCTCCCCAGGACGGGAATTCAATAATCTTTTGGTTGTTGTGTGATTCTCTACCCACTGTGGCAATGCCCCATGAACACTTGAACATATTTATATACACTTCTAATTAACTCATGGATCAAAGAGGAAGTCTCAAGGGAAATTTAAAAAAACAAACAAAAAAAAAACATTGAATTGAATGAAAAGCAAAACACAATATATCAAAATTTGTGGGGGACAGCTAAAGCAGTGTTGAGAAGAAACTTACAGCACTAAAATGCTTACATTAGAAAAGAAGAAAAGGCGGGCAGCCGGGGCATGGAGGGTTGTTGCAGTGGGCAGCAGCGGGCAGCGGCAGAATGTTGACCACCAGGGTGTTTAGCCTAATTGGCAAGAGAGCAATTTCTACCTCAGTGTGTGTGCGAGCACGTGGAAGTGTCGTGAAGCGTGAAGACTATGCTCTCCCAGCTTACGTCAACCAGCGTGACTATCCCCTGCCTGATGTGGCCCATGTCAAGCACCTTTCCGCCAGCCAGAAGGCCTTGAAAGAGAAGGAGAAGTCCTCCTGGAGCAGCCTCTCCATGGATGAGAAAGTTTAACTGTATCACATTAAATTCAAGGGGAGTTTTGCTGAAATGAACGGAGGCACCAACGAGTGGAAGCCGGTGGTGGGCACTGCCCTGTTCTTCATGGGCTTCACTGCTCTCATCCTGATCTAGGAGAAGCGCTACATGTATGGCCCCATCCCGCACACCTTTGATGAAGACTGGGTGGCCAAGCAGACAAAGAGGATGCTCAACATGAAGGTCAGCCCAGTGCAGGGGTTTTTCTGCCAAGTGGGACTACGACAAGAATGAGTGGAAAAAAATAAAAGCCAGATATTCATTTATCTGAACCTTAACTTTGTTCTGTCACCTCCATTCAACTCAACATACTTACTGGAAACCGATATGTAAAACAGTAATGATGCTAATAAGTTACCAATTTACTTGGGAAAAAAAAAAAAAGAAGAAAAGTCTCAAATCAGTCATCTAAGTTCCCATCCCAAGAAACTAGAAAAGCAAGAGCAAAATAAACCCAAAGCAAAGAGATGTAGTCAAGGACAGAAATCAATGAAATTGAAAACAGAAGAAAAACAGAGAAGAGCAGTGAAACAAAAAGCTGGTTCTTTGAAAGAATCAATAAAATTGACAAACTTCTAGCAAGACAGACAAAAGAAAAAGAGATGACCCAAATTACCATTATCAGGAATGAAACAGGGACATCACTACTGACCTTGCAGACGTCAAAAAGATGATAAGGGAATACTATGAACAACTCTACACTTCTAAATTTAACAACTTAGATGAAATGGACCAATCCTCAAAAGCAAAAACTACCACCACTCACCCAAAATGAGAAAGGTCGTTTGAAGAGCCTATAACAATTAAGGAATTCATAATTTTAAAAATCCTGAAAAAGAAATCTCCAGTCTCAGTGTCACTGGAAAATACTACCAAAATTTTTTAGAACTATTATCAATTCTACACAACCTTTTCCAGAAAAGAGAGAGGAGGGAACACTTCCCAATTCATGGTATGAAGCTAGTATTATAACAAAACCAGACGAAGAGGGAAGTGGATGAGGCTCAAGTATTTGGGTGCCCACCTAGCACATGGGAGGTCCCAGGTTCGGTTCCCGGTGCCTCCTAGAGAAGATGAGCAAGACAGCAAGCTGGCTAGGTGAGCTGACACAACAAGATGATGCAACAAGGAGACACAAAGAGGAAACACAATGAGAGACACAGCAAAGCAGGGAGCGGAGGTGGCTCAAGAGATTGAGCACCTCTCTCCCACATGGGAGGTCCCGGGTTTGGTTAAAAGAGAAGGCAAGCAGACACAGAGAGTGCACAACGAATGGACGCAGAGCAGACAGTGAGCACCAACAATGGGGGGGGCTGGTAAATAAATAAATAAATAAATAAATAAAACCAGACGAAGACAGTACAAAAGAAGAAAATCACAGACCAATATCCCTTATAAATATAGATGTAAAAATCCTTATCAGAGTTATCAGCAAATAGAATTCAGCAATATATATTTTTTTAAATTACATAGTAGGACCAAGGACGGTTTATTCCAGGGATAAAAGGCTGGTTCAGTCTTCCAAAATCAATGTATCTACTATATTAACAGGCTAATAAGAAAAATTACATGATCATATCAATTGATGCACAAAAAGTTTTTGACAAAATTCAACACCCATTTATGAATAAAAACTCTCAGCTACTAGGAATATAAGGGAACTTTCTCAACTTGATAAAGAACATCTACAATAAACTTATAGCTAACATCATACTTGATGGTGAAAGGCTGAATGCTTCCCCCCTAAAATCAGGAACAAGGCAAGGACTTCACTCTCATTATTGCTATCCAACATGATACTGGAAGTTCTAGCCTGCACATCAAGCAAGTAAAGGACGTAAAATGCATACATCTCGCGAAGGAAGAAATTAAAGTGTCCCCATTTGCAGATGACATGACTGTCTACAGAGAAAATCCCAAGAATCTACAAAAAACTCCTAGAACTTATGAATTCAGTCACAGAAATAGAAAAATGAATTGTGTTTCTATATATTAACAATGAACATGTGGAACACGGAATTAAAAATACAATATGATATGCAATCACTCAAGCAAAAAATAGAAATCTGGGGTAGAAATATAACAAAATGTACAGAACTTGTATACTGAAAACTTCAAAATACTGATGAAAGAAATGAAAGATCTAAATAAATGAAGAGAGCCATTATTATTTTGTGGACAGAAGGACTCAACATAGTAAAGACATTAATTCTCTCCCAAATGATATACAAGATTAAAGCAATTCCTATGAAATTCTCAGCAAGATGTTTGTAGCTATAGGCAGGATTAGTCTAAAATTTATATAGAAAGACAGAGGAACTAGAATACCTAAAACAATTTGTAAAAAAAGAAGAGGGAACCGGTGTAGCTCAAGCGGTTGAGCACCAGCATACCACAAACAAGGTCCCAGGTTCAATTCCCAGGCCCTGGTACCTAATAAATAAATAAATAAGAAGAAAGTGGGATGAATCACTTTACCCAATTCCAAGACTTTTTATATAGCTACAACGATCAAGATTGTAGTATTGGTGAAGAATAGACACATATATCAACGGAACAGACTAGAAAATGCAGCAGTAGTCCCACAGAAGTACCATCACCCGATTTTTGACAAAGGCGTAAAAGCAATTCAGTGGAGGAAGGAGAGTCTTTTCAAGAAAAGGTGCTGGAGCATTTAGATATCCATAGGGGGGAAAATCAACTTGACCTAAACCTCACCCTTTTTCCAAAACATTAGCTCAAAATGGATCAGAGATGTAAATGAAAGACTATGAAACTTTTGGAAGAAAACATTAGAGAAAAATCTTTGGAATCTAAAGCTTAGTAAAGAGTTCTGAGACATGACACCAAAAGCATAATCTGTAAAGGGGAAAAAAAAATCTATAAATTGAACTTCATCAAAATTAAACACTTTTACTCTGTGAAAACCCTGTTAAGAGGTGAGAAAAAAATAAACAAAGAGGTGAAAACATAAGCTACAGTCTGGGGGAAAAAAAATATTTGCAAACCCTGTATCTGACAATGGACTCTAGAATTTATACAGGGAAAAAAAAAACTAAAAAAATTAACAGTAAAAAGACAATACAATTATAAAATGGGCAGGGCCTGGAGTGGCGCTGCCACAAGCCCAGGAAAGCCAGTGACTGCCAGCAACCGCCAGAAGGTGAAGGGGCAAGGGAGGCTTCTCCACTAGAGGCCCTGGAGGGAGCACAGCCTTGCAGACACCCGCGTTTCAGATTTCTGGGCTCCAGAACCGTGAGACAATGCATGCTGCTTGTTTTAAGCCACCCCGTTTGTGGTCAGCCCAAGACAGTTTGATTTTGTCTTTATCGGGGACACTGGGAGGGAAGGAAAGTTTACCCCATCCTCAAGCAGCCTTTCTCACAAAGAGTAAGAATCCCAGATCCCATCTTGGAACTGAAGGATTGACTTCCACAAAAGGAAAAAAAGGAGAAGACCCTCAAGTATTCGGCAGTTTTCTGTGCATAAGGAGGAGATGGAAAACCAGCAAGCAAAATTTACATTCTGGTGCTGCCACATAGATGCCTGGCACGGCCAGGGCACGTCCTCCTCCTCACGCCTGCTCTCTCATCAGAAAGCTCCAAGCCAGCCGGCAGGGAGCTTAGTCATGGCCTTGCAAACCCTCCATGACTTCCAAGTTCAAAGGACTGAAGAAACGAGACCTTCCGGACCTTTGCAGGGACACACCCTGCCCGAGCAGGTGAGTCAGAGTGGAGATAATCCTAATTTCTTCAGAGGCTTTCGTTTCATTCGGCAGGGGGTAAATTCCTCCAGTCTTTCCCATTCTGCTCCCTCTTCTCTCCTGTGCTAGGAAAAGAAGCGGGCATCCAGGGCACATGGGTTTCCTTGGCACGCTTCCAAAATCAGTAATACCAACATCATGGTCATCGTTGTCGTCATCATCACCATCTTCATCATTTAGGTACAATGATATCATAGGTAACTACTTCCAAGCACCTGCTGTGTGCTGGACTCCATACTGAGTGCTCTTCACACCATCCCGGAGACTCTCCCAACCACCCAGAAGGTAATTATTGTTAGCTCCCCTTAGAGACAAGGAAGGTGAGGTTCAGAGAGGTCGATTAACTTGCCTAAGGCCACACAGAAAGAAAGTGGAAGAACTACCAAACATTCTGCCTTCACATCCACTGTTTTTCCAAAGCACCATCCAGCCTCTAGAATCCAGAGATAGAGAGCGCACTCTGGAAGCAGCACATGCCCGGGGAGCCCCCTCCTGCAGCCTGGACACCCCTCTGCTGCCCCCCGTCTTCTTTGGCATTCTTTTTTTTTTTTTACTTTAATTTGTACATTTAATAATTGAAAATATAAACAATTAAAAACTAAAAAGTAAACACAGATGAATAATACATAAATTTTTCAATTAAATGTAATGGATACATATAAAAATTTTTTTAATCAAACAATATGTTCCACAATATATTTGGTTCATAGTAACACATTCATACAGTATTTGTCCTTTTGTGTCTGGCTTGCTTCGCTCAACATAATGTCCTCCAGGTTCATCCATGTTGTCATATGCTTTACGACTTCATTTCTTCTTACAGCTGCATAATATTCCATTTGAATAGACCACAGTTTATCCTTTCGTCTGTTGATGGACAACTGGGTTTCCAACTTTTGGCAATGGTGAATAATGCTGCTATGAACATTGGTGTGCGGATGTCTGTTCATGTCACTGCTCTCAGTTCTTCTGGGTATATACCCAGTAGTGGTATTGCCGGGTCACGTGGCAAGTCTATATTAACTTCTTTAGGAACTGCCAAACAGTCCTCCACAGTGGCTGTACCATTCTGCATTCCCACCAACAGTGAGGAAGTGTTCCTAGCTCTCCACATCCTCTCCAACACTTGTAGTTCTCTGTCTTTTTAATACTGGCCATTCTGATAGGTGTGCAATGATATCTCATTGTAGTTTTGATTTGCATTTCCCTAATCATGAGTGATGTTGAGCATTTCTTCATGTGTTTTTTGCCATTTTTATTTCTTCTTTGGAGAAATGTCTATTCAAGTCTTTCGCCCATTTTTTAATTGGGTCATTTGTCTTTTTATTGTTGAGTTGTAACATCTCTTTATATATCCTGGATATTAAACCCTTATCAGATATGTGATTTCCAAGTATTTTTTCCCATTGAGTTGGCTGCCTTCTTACCCTTTTGACAAAGTCCTGGGAGGTGCAAAAGTGTTTAATTCTGAGGAGCTCCCATTTATCTATTTTTTCCTTTGTTGCATTCTTTGGCATTCTTCTGTCACGTTCTTACTGAGCTCCTACCTCGTGGTGCAGGCACAGCTCTAGGGGCCCGGCCTTTACTTGGAAGACTGACTTTTCAAATGGCTCATGGCCAGAAGGGTTTGGACAGGAATGACTGCCTGATGGGGACAGGCTTTCCTTGTGGGGAGATGAAGATGATCTGGGACTAGACAGAGGTGGTCACTGCACCACATTGTGAACTGCACACCTGAAAACGGCGAAAATGGGAAATTTGGTGTTGTAAGTATGGTACTAATAATTTTTTTTTTTGAGGTATCGGGGTCAGGGATTGAACCCTAGACCTCGTATGTGACAAACCAGCGCTCAACCACTGAGCTACATTGGCTCCCCTGAGTCGGTTTTTTTGTTTGTTTTCTTGGGGTTTTTGTTTGCTTGTTTTTGGTTTTCCTTTTCAGGAGGTAGCAGGGATCGAACCCAAGAGTTCGTTAACAATTTTTTTAAATGGTTAAAATGGGAAACTTTGTGCTAACATAATTTACTGCAAGAGCCATTTTTTTTAAAAAAAAGATTAGTTTTATGTTAGGTGAATTTCACCTCAATTAAAAAAAAAAAGGTTTAGGAATTGCACAATAAAAGAATTTTATGGTGATTTTTTAAAATTATTTCTTGTATTGTGGTAAAAAATATATAATATTTGCCATTTTATCTCCCCCCGCCCAGATGGCTCCTTCATGTTTGCTTGTTGTTTTTACTTGTTTTTGTTCGTTGTTTTTGCTCGTTATCAGCTCATTGTTTTCTGCTTGTTGTCTACTCCTTGTTGTTGTTTTTCTTTAGGAGGCCCCAGGAACCAAACCCAGGACCTCCCATGTGGGAGGCGGGCACTCAGCTGCTTGAGCCACATCCACTCCCTGCTTGTTTTGTTTTTGCTTGCTGTCTGCTCGTTGTTTTGCTCATCGTCTTGCTCGCTGTTTTTGCTTATGGTCTGCTTGTTCTTGCTTCATGTCTGCTCATTGTCTGCTCATTGTTTGTTTGTCTTCTTTAGGATGCACCAGAAACTGAACCCAGGGCTCCCATGTGGGAGGTGGGTGCTCAACGGCTTGAGCCATATCCGCTCCCAAATATTTGCCATTTTAACCATTTTCAAGTGCACAGTTCAGTGGCATTCATTACGCTCTCAGTGATGTGCCAATGATGTGCAACCAGCACCATGATCTATTTCCAAACTGGCTGCTTATTTTTCACGCCTGAAAGCCCATCCCTCTTCTTCTTTTGCCAGAACCGTGGTGTCCATCAGGCGTGTGCAGACCCACAGGAACGGCAGGTGATGAGCTGAGCAAGGCTGGCACAGAATTTCGGTTGCACGATGCCCTACTCCGGACTCTTAACACTGAAGTTGAGTCAAGACTTCAAGGGAGGCTCCCAGAGGGCTGACTCAGGGAGTTGGCTTCTCGCGTCACCTGTCCTGTAGCAGGCTGTGATTTACTCTTCCTTGGTGCTTTCAGAAAACCAGGATAGCCGGAGCTGCCAGCTCTCTTCCGCGGGCCCCCTCCCCCGGGAGCACGCCTAATTGCTGGGTGGCTTCTGAGTGTCGTGAGCCCTGAGACATGTCACCTGGCAGGTTCTCCGGGAAGCACTGCCTGCCACACCAGTGACAGGAGGCCTCAGCAGGACCAGCGTGGCCGTGGGTGTGGAAGGGCAGCCGCCAGCCTCCCAGGCAAGGAGAGAAAGAAACCGAGAGCAGAAAGCAGACCATCCCAGCGGCCTCCTCGCCCTGACCGATTTGGCCAAGGACTGAGCCTCAGTTGAGGTGACCAGAGCCGCTCTTGGATCTACCTCCCCCGCCACTCCACTGTCCGAGGGAAAAACCAAGTGTGCCCAGGAAGCCCTGCCGCCTCGCCACCCTGCAAGACCGAGGAGGGGAAAACGCTGTCACGGGCCTCGGGCACCTCTTGACCAGCAAACCTCAGGTTTAAGTGCATGAAAGTGGTTCGCCTGTGGGTTCCCCTCTGCAGACAGCTCGCTCCTGCTAATGGAAAGGCCCAGGGCCGCTTCCCGGATTTTGTGAATGGGGCCAAACCCAGGAGGAAAAGCTAGCAGGCAGCATGGCAGGTGCACCCCGTCCATTTGTTCTGACCCATAACTTCCGGTGAATTATTTATGAGGGCGCTGCAGATGAAGTCTTAGTGACCGACAGCCTTCCTCTTCTAGTTACCAGGTTTCTGAGAAGTGGAGGGATTTTGTGATTAGAAAGAAAGGAAGTAGAAAAAGGCAAAGTGTGCTTTGGTCGGGTCCAAAAGAACAAACGGCCAAAGTAGTGGAAATTAAAAGGAAAAAGAAAAGTATTTTTTTCTAAGGGTGTGGTAACATATACAAAGCATAAAATTTGCCATTTTAGCCATTTTTAAGTGTACCATTCAGTGGAATTAATTACAATATACAATGTTGTGCTGTCATCACCACCATCCATTACTAAAACTTTTTCATCACCCCAAACAGAAAGTCTGTATGCATTAAGCAACAACTCCCTATTTCCCCTCCGCACAGCCCCTGGTAAACTCTACTTCCGGTCTCTATGACCTGTGCTGCTTCTGGCTATTTCCTAAGAGTGGAGTCATGGAACATGTGGCCCTTTGTGTCTGGCTGCTTTCACTTAGCACTGCGTGTTCAGGGCTCATCCACGAGGTAGCAGGTCTCGGGACTTCAGTCCTTTTTGCTTTTAGGAGGTACCGGGGATTGAACCTGGACTTTGTACATGAGAAGCAGGCGCCCAACCACTCAGCCACACCCGCTCCCCTGGACCTCATTCCTTTTGACAGCTGAGTAATACCCCACTGTGCATACAGGCCCCTTTGTGTATCCATTCATCTGTCCAAGGATGCTTGGGTGGCGTCCTCCTTTTGGCACTTGCAAATAATGCTGCTATGAACGCCAGTGTCCAGGTGTCTGTCTGAGTTCCTGCTTTCCATTCTTTGGGGTTGACACCTAGAAGTGGGATTGCCAGGTCACCTAAAATTCTATGTTTCACTTTTTGAGGAGCCGCCAGACTATTTTCCACAGCAACGTCACTGTTTTAGGAAAAGTTAATTCTTAGCCAGAATACGAAAAGACAGAGGAGACGTGCTTTCCCTGAGAGTCCTCTTGCCGCTTGGCCCTTATGTGAATCTCCTCCAACCAGAAACCGAGGGGAGCTGTCTGCTAAATCACCTGTCCGAGATGGAGTGGATTGGTCGTTTATTCTGACGGTGAAACAGCACAGACCTGTCTTCTGGTGGGAAATTCCGGAGTCAGGGAAGGGGCTGGGGAAGAGGAGGCTCACGAAATCAGGCTGAACTTGGTTTCTTCAGAACAGGACCGCTTGCATGCCACGCTCTATTTAATTTCTTGCCACTTTTCTCCTATAAGAGCATCTTCTAACATATCCCCAGTTGCTTCTTATTTGGGCAATTGATACCCAGACCTTGGATCATCACATCCCACCAGATTAGAATGAAAGAAAAAAATAAAGAAAAAAGGAACCAGTTTCCAAACAGTTCTGTTTTGCTACTTACAGGAGATCCGATGGGGGAAGATAGGTTATCCCCTGGTCTCCAGCTATCACTGACAACTAAACGCTGCATTATATTTATCAGTTTAAATCCCCGTATTCTTCATTTGAAGCAAAAAGTAGCATATGAGGAAGCAAGGAGAGGTTCCGTGGAGATGACCCAATTTTCAGCGTGTTTGCTGAAGGTGCTGTTGCCACCCTACCAGGCAGGTCTGAGTTCACCTGATTCCTGAGGCACATCACACTTCATGCACCTCAACAAGAATTATTCATTTAGGTGTGAAATTTTGTAACAGACACATTTAATTATAGAGGTTGCCTTTGCCTAGCCTGGAGGCTTGAAAACTAAGTATCTCCTAGAAAACCCCAGACAAGGAGCAATAAAGGGGCTTTGATTCCCAGGCCAAAAGTACCACTGTTCACCAGAGCCAAAAGGTGGAAGCAATCTGAGTGTCCAGCAACAGAGGAATCGATACACAAAATGTGGTCTGTCCATGCAATGGGCTGTTGTTCAGTTGAAAAAATGAAGGAAGTGCTGATCCATGCGAAAACATGGATGAACCTGGGAAACATTATGCTGAGTGAAAGAAGCCAGACACAAAAGGACACATGCTATATGAGTCCATTTATATGAAATGTCCAAAATAGGGAAAACCATAGAGATAGGAAGTAGACAAGGGAGCCGAGGTGGCTCAAGCCACTGGGTACCTCCCTCCCACATGGGAGGTCCTGCGTTCAGTTCCCGGTGCCTCCTAAAAAGACGACGAGCACACAACCAACAAAAACAGCAGACAGCGAGCACAAAACAACGAGGGGAGTGTGTGAAATAAATAAAAAAATAAATCTTAAAAGAAAAAAAAGAAAGTAGGCCAGAGGTTCCCAGAGGCTGGGGGAGGGGGAGGGGGAGTTATTGCCTTGTGAGTGAAGAGTTTCTGTTTGGGGGGAAAAGTTTTAGTAGTGGATGGTGGTTATGGCAGCACAACAGTGACTGTAATTACCACCACCCAACTGTATAGTTCAAAGTGGTTAAAATGGGAATTTTTAGGTTGTATACATGTTACCAGCATAAAAGTTTTTTTAAAATCCATAGAACTGTACAACACAAAGAGTGAACGAACCCTAATGTAAACTCTGGACTATAGTTAATAATATAATTACTATAATATTGGGTGTGTTTTTTTTTTCAGGAGGTACCAGGGATTGAACCCGGGATCTCATACGCGTGAAGCAGGCGCTCAACCACTGAGCTACATCCATCCACCTATAATGTTGTCTTAGCAGTGGTAACAAAGGTACCAACACTAATGCAAAATGTTAGTAATAGGGAAAACTGTGTGTGTGAGGTGGGGGGATATGGGAACTCTGCACTTAGTGCATGATTTTTCTATAAACCTACAACTTCCTTAATAAAAAAAATCTTAAAATAGGCTAAAATTGGGAATTTTATGTAAGTGTTACTACAATAAATTCTTCTAAGAAAATGGAAATCACTGGGTTGGAAATGAGCACTTATTGTCTGCCTGCTGTGTGCTGAACACTTTCCACATCAGAGCTCAGTTTATCCTTAAGACTTTGTATTGTTATCCCCATATTGTTGTTTTTTGGGGTTTTTTTTGGAGGTACTGGGACTGGGGATTGAGCCCGGGACCTCGTATATGGGAGGCCGGCGCTCAACCACTGAGCCATGTCGGCTCCCCTGAGCTGGCTCCCTCATCTGTTTTCCTTGTTGTCTGCTTGTTTCTTGCTCGTTGTCTGCTTATTGTCTGTCTGTTTTCTTCAGGAGGCACCGGGAACCGAACCTGGGACCTCCCATGTAGGAGGCATGCGCCCACCGTCTTGAGCCACATCCACTCCCGCCCTGTGGGTTTTTGAACCCCATGAGCCCACAGGGTGGACGGAGAGGCCCAGAGAGGTAACTAGTTGCCCATAGTTACACAGCTTCGGACCCCTGTCTTGGCTCCTTTGGGCAAGTCCTCTTCACCTCACTACAGAGCAAGAACAGCTCAGAACTCTCATAGAAGCAGAAAAATACTTTTTGCACCTTAAAAATCTGATGTGAAGGGCTTGCACCATGCCTGAGGCTTGACAGTCCATCACAAAAGTCAGCCTACCTGTGCTGTTAATCCTAAGAGCAGCTAAAGCTTAACATGCTTGTTTTCACTGTTTTCGCCCTAAAGTGGTAAGCCAAATACACGTAGGCCTTTCCCGAGATAATAAACACAAATGATGAAATATCCAACCTCACCAGCAATTAAAGAAAAAAATAATAATAAACTGTCATTTTCACCTAGCAAATTAGCAAAGGGGAAACAATGAGACGAGCCTGTGTTGGGGAAGGTGTGGCGGAGCAGGCAGGTGTGGGCAGCAATGAATGGATAAAGCCCTCTGGGATCGGCAAGTTGACAATAGCTTTGAAAAGATTTAAAAGACTTCACACTCTTTCATCTGGTCATTTCCCTTCTAGGAATTCATTCTATGTAAAAAATACATTAGTAGAGATAATTTTTTGTGTGTCCCAAATGCTAATTGAAATGTCCATAATGGAAAAGCAGAAAATCCAAATGTCAATAGGGGGTACAGTTCAATAAATTCTTACATGAATCCACACAATGGAATATTATGCAGTTATAAAATGATTTTAGTGATTTGGAAAAATACGTGTAATATGATATTGCTTATAAAGCAGGATAATAGACATATATATGTACATGTATATATGTGTTTGTATATATGAATATATATACACAATATGACATGCATAAAAAGAATATATATATATAACCAACAAAATAGACCAAAATAAAAATAATACTATGGGTTGTCTTTTGGAAAGAGGTCTATAGGTGACTTTAATTTTCCTCTCTCTATTTTTCTGTATTCTCCATATATTCTAATATGTGGATGTATGTTATAATATTCCAAATATTCCTATTTAAATGCAGCCTAGGTGAACAGAGGGAAAATGGAAGCTCTTCTGTCTCTAGCAGGCACACGTTCAACAATTACACACAGCAGAGTTCACGAATAGAACAGCCTACTCTGCATTCCTTTCAGAGATGAGAATTTGTTCTATAAAATAAAAAAGCCAACATTAAAACAAACAACATTTTTAAAAATAAAGTGGTATCTTGCTTTGTAGTCTCGTTTTGGCTTAGTCTATTCTTTCTCTCTTTAGTTCCTCATGAACTTGGAAGACATGCAGCCGCAATGCAGCTAAAATTTTGCCTTTGCTAATAACTTGGTTTATGAATGTTATAAATATAACTGATTTGTAAGGGAGAAAGCAGATTCTTGGCAAAAAACAAATGTCTCTTAAGATGGGCTTAATTAAACAAAATATTCTGTAAATAAAATACCTCACCAGAACGCATGAAAGTTTCAGAAGTTGAACATGATAAAGTAGGTTTAAAGACATTAAGAATATTTAAAGCAAACATTCTTCTTTGTAAGAGTCCCAAAATATATCCAAGAGTGCACAGAAAGTCAAGACTGCAAAACAAAAACTGCTCAAAATCTTAATATGCACATTTAAGGACCAAGAAATACGACTGCAATCTGGGTGAGATTAGACAAAACCAGGAAAGTGATAAAGTAACAGAAGGAAGTGCCTTTCGACATAAGAATTTTCAGCTGTATACAGGAGACCTTAGCTCTAAAAAAGTGGCGGTGGCAAGTAGCCATATTCAAAGGCGAAACTTCATGGCTGAAAAGACAAAAGACATTTTTAAAAGTTATCATCTCAGTTTTCCCACTTTGAAAAGCCTTTTCTCATTTGCTCAGTGAATATGAAGGTTTACTATGTTTCCCAAATGGATCTTAGCCACATACTTTGTAAGAAAGAACAAAATTCTCCCATTTGAATTTCTGAAACAGCTACAACCCCAAGTGGCCCGTAATCTGGTCGTTCAGATGATGGGTAACTTTCCCTGGTGTCTTGGTGTTACCAGGTCTAAATCAGGGTCTCGTTCCCTCAGCAGGAAGGGATTGGTGGAGAAAAGCCTGTGCGTGGGTGCCTTTAACAAGGCTATGCCACTACCTGCCTCTGTGTCCATGAATACAGGGCCGGAGCCTGGTTTTGCTCACCCTTGTATCCTGGCCGGGCCCAGAGCCTAACACAAAGGAGGAGAATAAATATGTATTCAGTGAATGAATGAATGAAGTGCCTGGGCTTGAGCAGGCACTGGGTAAGTAGGTTTAAAGACATTAAGAATATTTAATATTTAGAGGTTCTGGGCCCAGAACCTCTAAACCAGGGGTTCTTAACCAGGGATCCCAAGGGGTCTGTGGAAAGATTTCAGGGGATCCATGAGCTTGAATTGAAAAAAGTCAACTTATTATCTTTATTTTCTCTGACCTCTAATTGAAATCTAGCATTTCCTTCACTTATGAATGTATGCAATAAATTATAGTAGTATTCATTTCATACCACATTACAGTTGTTGCGTATCTCAAAAAATCACTTGCGCTCATCCATACTTCGAAATTACGGTAGTTGTCAGACCCAACGCTAGTTGAGTGTCATAAAACTACCTGCTGCTACATTCTGAGGAGGGGTCCGTGGTTTTCACCTAACTGGCAAAGGGGTCCATGGAACAAAAAAGGTTAAGAACCTCTGCTCTAAACCATGGTGGGCTGGGGAGCCTTTTGAATGCAGAGCCCCGACAGCCTCACGACAGGAAGAGGAGTATATCCACCGAGTCATTCATTCACGGATTCCGCCACTCATTGCACAAATATTTGCTGGGCATCACTTCGTACCGGCTCTGTCCTGAGCGCCTGAAATACATCAGTGATCCAAACAAGATTCCTGCACCCATGGAACACACTTTTACATTGTGTTAAAAGACAGGCGCACAAAAGGACAAATACTGTATGGTGCCAATTACATGAAATATCTAGAAGGAGCCAATTCATAGAGGCAGAAAGTAGACTAGAGGTTACCAGATGCCAGAGTGCGGGAGATGGAGAGTTATTGCTTCATGGGGACAGGAGTTCAGTGTGGGAGGATCAAGAAGTTTTTGGTGGTGGATGGTGGCATGGTATTGTGAATGTGATTAATGCCACTCAAATATAAACTCAAAAATGGTTGAAATAGGGGGAGCAGATGTGGCTCAGGCGATTGAGCACCCACCTCCCACATGGGAGGTCCCGGGTTTGGTTCCCAGTGCCTCCTAAAGAAGACAAACAAAACAATGAGCAGACATCAAGCAAAAACAATGAGCAGACAATGAGCAAAAAAAACCCAAAACAAAACCAAGGAGCAGATGGGGAACAAAAAAACAACAAGCAAGACAACAAGCAAATAATGAGCAGACAACAAGCAAAAACAAGCAGTGAACAGATGTGGCTCAAGTAGTTAAGCACCCGCCTCCCACATGAGAGCTCCCGGGTTTGGTTCCCCGTGCCTCCTAAAGTAAAACACAGATAATAAGCAGACAACAAGCAAAAACAACGAGCAGATAACAAGCACAAACAGAGCAAGAACGAGCAAACATGAGGAA
>JAQZBX010050772.1:0-19566 GCA_029593785.1 Cabassous unicinctus | reverse complement strand
AACGAAACCCAAAACATTAAAAAGTTGCCTTTTCCTTATGGACTCCACTTTTAGAAAAAAGTAGCAAGATCTTCATAAGAAGGAGAAAACAAACAGGAAGCTTTTTTTCTCTCTGCCTTCTTCCTCCTCCTCCTCCTCCCCCACCCCTCCCAATCCTGTTTCTTTCTACTAAGCTGCTTTCTTGAATTAGCAGACAAATGTCTGTGCTCAACTCATACAGAGCAACAAATGTAGGTACCATAAATGGCAGACTCAGATCCCTTGTGTCTTCATGTTTATAAGGCAAAGTTTATATAAACCATCGGCTTATTCTCTACAGGTGACAACGCCCTTATTCATTCATTCATTCATTCAACAAATATATATTTAGTGCCAACTATGAGCAAGACCCTGTTTAGGGTCTCAGACTCAATATTGTACAAAAATATGACAAATATTCCTGCTCTATGGAGTTTACATTCAAGAAGGGGAGCAGACAATAAAAACATAAATAATAAAATAAATGGTTAGATAATAATAGTGCTATGAAAGTGCTAAAAGCACAAAAAGGGTAAAAGAGTCCTGGGAGGGACGGGATTTAATTTGGAATAAAGGTGGTCAGGAACATCTGCAAGGAGAAGGTGATAGCTGAATAAACTATGTTACGTGTCCACACTGGCCAAAATTAAATGGTCAGGGTCCCATAGTTTATAGCTCTGTGCCTACAGGATTCTGGTCCTGGTTTTCTCAGAATGGCCTATGAGCAAGTAGGAAAACAATTTTCTTCCTACTAAGTACTAAATACATTTAGATGCTTATCTTTTCCTATAAAGACATTATCCATTTCATTAAGACTTTCCAAATTGTTAGAATGGATTTTACATGCTATTTTTATTTTAAAAAACCATTGAGCAAATGAAAGCTTATTCTCTTTCTTATTCTCACAGGTAAACTTATACTCTCCCTGCCCTTTATTGTAGTTTTATTTTGCTTGGCTTTGTTATGTTAAAGCCTTGGCAGAAGCATTCTATTTTATTTGTCCTTTCAAGGGACTGAGTCTTAGATTGATTGGTTTTACTATTTCTGTTTTCTAATTATTGATTTGTGATTTATTTTATTTAATTCCTTCTGTCTGCTTTCTGTAGATAAATTTTGTTATTTTTAACTTCTTGAGTTTAATTCTCATTAATTTATTTTTGCTTTTTATTATTTGATAATAAAATTCTTTGTTGCAGTGAGATGTCCTTTGCATGCAGCTTTGGTCATAACTCGTAACTTCTATGCATAATATTACCATCCCTATTATTTGCTAAATATTTTACAATTTTATTGTTCTATTTCAATATGAGCTATGAATCATTTGGAAGATAATATTAAAGTTCCCAAATGGGCTTTTTATTTTAAGTCCATTGTTAAGTTTTGGTTGTATTGCATTGTGGTCAGAACACATTGCCTGTACAGTGTTAAATGTTACTGATATCTTCACAGTGCCCTCATTTATGCTAAAAGTTTAAAATGTTTGATGGCAATTTGAAACGAGTTACTTTTTATTTATTAAATCAATTTTACTTATAACAATATTAATTCACCCCTCTAATGGGTTACCATTTTTCTTGTTGATCTCCCAAAGACCAAGAAAGATCTGGAAAATGTTCTCTCTAATATTAAGACATTCTGTTAATTTTATTTACATTTTAACTATTTTTTGTATGCTTGATGCTATGATACTCAACATATAAATATTCATAATTTCCACATTGGATTATATATTTAATCATTAGATAATCCTTTTTAATCACATATAATGCCTTTTTCTAGGATTCTATTTGGTGTGATTTAAATTTCTTAATATTGATGTTCCTAATTTTTTATTGCTAAAGTGTTCCTTATTCTTACTTTCCTCATATACTTTGGGAGCTACATATCATAGTTTTATATTGCTAATGGTTAACGTTAAATTTTTAAAAAACATAAACACTTACCAATGTTAAAATATATACTGACTCTCCCATGTAGCTATTAACTCTACCTAACCCAAAGTTCACTTTAAGCACAGATTTGGAACATATGTGGATATATTTATAAATATAGGTTTGTCTGTGTGTAATGAGTTGACACTGTTCCCTTTTCCTTTATGCAAAGTTGTATGTCTCTTTGCACTCGTGATATAGTAGGATATTATAGATACTTGAAAATACCACTTTATCAGAATAAAACTATTCTACAGAATTTCCAAAGGTGGGAAGAAAACTGCCAATATCTATTTTCTCCCTAAAATATATCTCTTGTCTGCAGCAATTGCCATTGCTGGAGTAAATGCTCATTTGAGCACATCCAGTTGGCTAAGTCCACTGTGATTCAATAACTTCTCTTGACAGCATCGGCCACATGCTTTGTGAGATTGGCATAACCAAGGTCAGGAAGTTATTTGTTTGTGAAGGGCATAAAACATAGCTTTTAACAGTTGGAAATAACTTTAAAATAAATTTCATCAACGCATGCAGCACGTGCTCATGTCCTCTGCATTGTATGTGTGTGTGATATCTTAGATCTCCACAGCAGTGTACTTGAAGGAGATCTGTGTTCTAAAGACAGTGATTACTGAGTTAGTCTACCAATCCTAACTCACTCTAGAACCCTGCCAAAGTTCAGATGGCTTTGATGTGGCAGTGGTTATTGGATGCTTCATTATAAGTTCAACTCTGAAGGTTGAGAACAAATTAAATTTGAGGAAGAGAGAGGGAACAAAAAGACAGAAGGAAGTAAAAAAGTTGAAAGAGTGTGTTTACACATACACACATATATGTGTATGTGTGTGTGTATAAATGTTCTTTAAATGTGTTAAGGTTTGGAATTTCAGTAGAGATTCTAATTGGCGAGCTGAAATGTCCTTGTCAAATGTGTGTTCTATTTGTATAGTCATTTACTTATTCCAGTCATGCTGCCTTTGTTTAAACTCCTCATTGGGAATTGCCTTCAGAGTTTACAGGACATTTGTTAGTTCAATAGGCCTTTGGATAAACTCAATAGTGGTTTGATTCATTGCCACCATATGTGACCTATGGACTATTAATGGCTTGGCAAGAGTGCTTGGTGATGATTTTTACTCTTTGGAAGTTGAAAAGCTTATGGCTCATAGAATACTCATGAGGTAAGGAGAAAGGCCAATTGGCAGAACCTAAGAGCAGCTATGGGCAGCTTGAGTATCTCTTTGGCCATCTCAGGAATGAAGCAGCTGTTCTGCTCTGTTCATCATTACTTTGATGCTGCCTTGATTCTTTCCTTCCAATATTTGAGTTGAGTTCCATCCCTGTGGTTCTATCCTTCTATAACCTTGAACCTCCTCTCTCACTGATGCAGGAGATTTGGATTAATAGGATGGTTTAAAAATAACTATAGAATATAAAAATTAAAGAGAAGATTCGTAACAAAATGATATACTTTTAAACATCAGTTGAAAATGCATTCTACGGTCTTCGTTCAGCCACAAAGTCTACATTAAAATATACGTGCTGTACCTGGAGAAAACGTTCAATGACATAATAACATTCACTAACAATAATAAGCTCTTATATTGTGTCAGGTACTATGCAATTTACTTAACATGTGTTATTTAATTTCTGGTTTACAATAAGTATTTTACAGATGAAGAAACTGAGGCTTGCAGTGGTAAAGGTATTCAAGAGAACACAGCTAGAAAGTAATAATAATTTAATTAAGCTGTGTCTGAGTGCAGAGTTTGTTCTCGAATGCCATCTTGCAGTATTAAACTTATAATGTCTCTATAAAGAATAGACATTAGAATGTGTCATTTTTATGTGTATATATGTGTATATATACAATGATCTATTCATTTAAGAGTCTTTTTATTCATATTTCCATGAATAAATAATGATAGCAAAATATGTTGAATGCTTTCTTTGTGCCAGTAATAAGACCTTTTACATATATTGTATGTAAAATTTAATTTTGGCAACTTATAATAAAATATTTTCTATTGTTATCCATGTATTACCAATTTGGAATTTGAAAGTTAGTGATCAAGTCACCTGCCCAAGTTCACCCATCTGGTAAGTTGCAAACCCCATGCTTTTCAGCCTCAAACCTTAATGACTTATTAGATATATTGAGTGAGGAAAATGGAGAACAAGATGGATGGTGGTGACATCATTCACTAGCATAGAGAAGAAAGATGAAGCATGTTTTATGAAGAAGCTAATTAGTTTAAGTTCAGATAGGTAAAGTTTCTATCTTAGGGCTTGTTCTCCTTTACCAATGTACTCATGGATTTCTTTTTTTCAAACTGCAAGTGCGTTCTTCTTTACTGCATACCTTTCCTTTCTCATTTACCTAATTTATTTTTCTCTTTGTCTCCATTTCACTATAACTATTCTTTATA
This sequence comes from Cabassous unicinctus, assembly GCA_029593785.1. Classification (NCBI taxonomy): domain Eukaryota; kingdom Metazoa; phylum Chordata; class Mammalia; order Cingulata; family Chlamyphoridae; genus Cabassous; species Cabassous unicinctus. Next base: position 15,188 of record JAQZBX010050772.1, on the reverse strand, counting down.
GTCTTTTTGATTTTAAAGTATTCATTAATTCTTACAAGGCTATTTGTAAAATTAGAGATCTATTTGCTGAAAAAAGAAGTCAAGTTACATGTTGGATTCAAGTGCCCTCCTGAGAATCTTCTTTTTCCTATCCATCCTTCAAAGTCAAATTCAGTCCTTATTTTCCGTATGAAACTTATTCAGACTAAGCTCAATATTCATAAGGCCATGGTCTGAAGAATGCATGTCTACACGGTGAGGATAAAAATAGAACCTACCTGAAAATCTTAGTGATGCATGCATGTGAAGTTCTCAGCATACTGCTCAGTGCCAAGTAAATAATAGCTGTGATTATTATTTTCCTTTATTTCTTTAATCATCTCCATCACTTAAAATATGTATCACATAATTTATATATGTAATTATAATATCCTGCAGTATTTCTGCTCCATACATGGTTGTTATATTTACCTAGCTAGATGGCAAGCTCCTTAATAAAATGGGTGTCTTTTTACAGTGATTTATTTTAATTTTCCATACAGCACCTAGCACAGTGTTTAATAGTTGTGGTTTATTGATAGAGTATAATGAGCCAACTTTAGGAATCAGACGATAAGTGATCTGGTGCCTCTAAAAAGCAATAAATTTATCACCACTTTTCAAAACATTTGTCTTTTTGCAAAACTTTCTTTCCAGAAGTAAATGTGAAAATCAGACAGATATTAAGTAGCAAGTCAGCGCAGGTCATTGTGAGCATCTAGGAGAGCAGACAGTCATTCTTAAGGATTCTGAAATATATTTGCCAGCAGTTGGATTTAGCTAAAGGGCAGCGACAAAGGACTGAGTAGGACTCTTTGAAAACAAAACAAAGCAAAACAAAAAGCCTCAGCAAATCCACAAGTGCGACTGTGTGTTGTGAGGAAGGGATAGTTTGTTGTCCTTTAGTCGTTTTATTCATATCACTTACCAATGTTAAATACAATGATTTCCCAGTAGTTGGTAATATACAGCTTCCTTCCATTCTTACAGGGTTGTACAAACTAGATCACTTTCAGTTTTTCACTTCAGCCATTCTGAAAAGTCCTTTTAGAAACACTGCTCTTTAAATAGTTTAAGCTCATGTGCAAAAACTTCTTTTAAATCTTTTTAAAACATTTTTTTATTTTTAAAGAAGCTTTAGATTACATAAATGTTACATTAAAAATATAGGGGAGGGAAGCGGATGTGGCTCAATTGATAGGGCTCCCGCTTACCATATGGGAGGCCTCGGGTTCGCTTCCCAGGGCCTCCTGGTGAAGGCAAGCCGGCCCACGTGGCGCGGTGAGCTGACACAGCCGGACGACCCAACAAAGGGAGACAAGCAGACACAGAAAAACACACAGCAAATGGACACAGCAAGCACAAGCAGCAAGGGGGATAAATAAAATAAATAAATAAAATCTTTAAAAAAATATATATATAGGGGATTCCCATATGCCCCACCCTCTCTCCCTCCCACACTTTCCCACATTAACATCTATCATTAGTGTGGTACATTTGTTACAATTGATAAATGGGTATTTTTCCGTTCGTCTTTCTTTCTTTCATTTCTTTACTTAGTTTAAAATCTTTTTCCTCAGCAGTTTGAAAAGGGACATGAAGCAGATGCCAGTTCACTTGACACCTAGGTGTATTTGTGACTGTAATTTGATGACATTATTCAAATCTTATATAAATAAATAGTCCCCAAACTTTTACCCTTTTCAGTACTCAATGTTCTGTGGTTAGTAATGCTATTCATGTAATGAGTAATTGTTTAATTGCACAATTATCAAATGGTATGATTTAAGTGTCAAGAATAGTAGAGTTATATTTCATCTCTAGCCATATTTTTATCTCTCAGTTTTGCTACTTTGTTACTTGCAAATTCATGTTGCCAAGGCTTGAGAGAAATTCTCAGCTAGTCAGTTAACAAGTACTTACTAAGCAACTACTATGCATTAGTCAGCATGCAAGACACGAGGATTCAAAGGAGACAAAAACAAGAATTTAGTCTTGTGAGGGAGATGGATTATTAACCTTGTGAGTGACAATGACCTTTAGTATTTAGAAGTGTAGTGTGAGTGTTGGCGTGGGAATAATTCAAGCATGCTTACAGCAGCTCACACTTACTCTCAAATCTCTATTGGCACCTGTGTGTTGAAATACAGATCTGTGTATTTAATTACATAGGAGGAATCTTCACCTGTTATATTTATGGATACATTTATGGAACTCCTACCTATTAAGTGTCAGCATGCTGAGAATACTGTGCTCACTCTCTTTGTGGCTATGAGGATAATGAGGAGGATAGACATTCAACAATTAATTTCAAATAATTAAATGACAAAGCAAAGGGCTGTGAAGGAGAAGAATACATGGTAATAAAAATTATAACAGAGAAAGTTAAGCAGAGACTTAAAATCAGTCTTCGAAATGCAAAAAGTGACAAGTTAAGGCATATCATTCAAAAGGACAAAGGGAGGAGACAATTCTAGTAGCTTATTGAATCACTATTATTCACAGTTTGGTAATTATTAGTGATAACATCACAAGGGAAGAAAGATAACAGCATTAACATCATTACAGAATATTTGGACTATTTCTTCCCACAGAAAGGAAAATACCAAAATTTTAATCCTGTTTTAGGAAGCTAGATGCATTAATGAGAGTTCAAGAAGGAGTAAGGCTTCCTGTCAATATAATATAGTAAGTGGTGTGTATGGGGGGGATAGCATAGATAAAGATGAGATAGATATAAAATGCAGATATAGATTAATAGGAAATTCATTCATTATCATATACTCTGTGTTAACAAAGACCATAGCAGAGCAAGAAGTTGTGAAGTATGTTTGTATAGTAAATAGAATTTGGAGAGACAGTGTGTCACCACCATCATCATCACCTTCATCATTTATTGAGTGTCTACTATGTGCTGTATATTGCGCCAGATGCTCTACATGTGTTATGGCTAATTTTCAACATAAGCTCCCAGGCAAGTTGTTGTTTTGTTATACACTTCATTTTATGGTTGAAGAATGTGAGCATAAGTGAAATGTTTTGAGTAAGTTGTTTAGATCGTATGTCTGCTAAATAGGAGAACTTGGACTTGAGTCTTGTCTGACATCAAAATGCTGGGGGCCTTCTGATTCATGGTGTTGCCTCTCACCTCGAAAGGGCTGCAGGCAGGCATTAAGGGAGTTTTGTCTCTAGTCTCAGTTCTCCTATATAGCTTTGATCATGTAGCCTAAGACTTGGGTTTCCATTTCTCCATATCTTAGATGATGGGTTTAGGCAAGATTATATCTACATTTTCTCGTAATCTAAAAATCTATGTTAGTACAAACTCGTCCATACTCCACAACTAATACAAGTTTGCTTTATACTCGTTAACATGTGCTACTTTAGAACACATGATATAATAATAGCTGATGCGAGGGTGGGTGGTTCTTCCTACAATTATGGAGTCAGATCATATTTAAATTATCAGGGTTGTTTTATACTCACCTATACAACAGAAAATCCAAACTGCTCCAACAGCAATAGGAGTATCAATTGATATGGTTAATTACCATGTTCCAGACATGATTTTAATCATTTTACACACACACTCACACATAAACTCTTACAATCTTCACAGCAATCCTGTCCTATCCTCATCCCATTTTCTACTGAGGAAATTGAAGCCTAAGAGGCCTAAGTGATTTGCCTAAAGTCACATAGCTGGTAAATAGGAGAACCAAGGTTTAAAAGCCTAGCTCCACTGTATATGTTCCCAGCCAGCACAGCCTGCTGCCCCTCAGTTATAACCCCCCACCACTGCTGCCGACCCTCTGTTGTGTCCACTGCCACACATTCACTTTCATACCCACCTCCAATTTTTCTGAAGGTTGTTCTAACATTTGCATTTTTGAGAGTGTAATCAAAACTTTTAAACTGTATACCATATATAAAAGCCCAGTCCCTTAGCCAGTAGTTTAGTTAAATGGAAGCCAATGTCATGGAAAATTAGTCACACTCTCAAGGACTTCAGCTTTAAACAAAATATATGTGGATTTTTCTCAAGGCTAAAAATCAATTGATTGACTACAGCCACTGCAATAAAAAACAACAACATAGATTAACCAATTCATCATTCTCCCATTTTTTGACATTTTAAAAACTTAAAAAACTTTTAAAATATTGTTATTAATTTTGGGTTGAGAGTAACCTAGTTTACATGCATAAATATATTCAATTAACAATGATTATTTACTACTTGTATTCAGAAGAATTCTGTTTTGAAGATTGTGGAGAAAGTTCAAGAGGGAGTTTTTGCCCTAAAATGAATTCATAATACATGAGGAGACAGAGTGTAGTGATGAGGAAAAATGGAAAGAAGCAAATATTTTGTAGGTAATTGAGGGACTTGGGAAAGAAGTGTAGTGATTTTTGGAAGGGGCCGGTAAGAAAGAACTCATCTTGGTGGTGAGCTATATTGGTGATTAGTAGGTGAAGAAGAATAGCAATGAAATGTGCCAGTCCATTAGTGTAAATATCTTTAGCTGGTTTGTGATATATACAGGCTAGCTTAGTGCTATTCTAGAATTGCCATATAATTAATAAACTATTTATGTAGTATTGGAAATGTTATTACTTTCCATTCTGGCAACCTGACACAAATTTGCTAAGGACATAGCAAGTGCTCAAGAAATACTTATGAATTGATTTCATTCTTCGTACAATTGAGGTATAGACTCAGTTGCCAGGGTTAGAAACATATAAATAAGCTGCTTATTTCCATTGATGAAATTTTTATTAATTTAGTGACCTTTGCCCCTTTGTGTTAGCTATATAAGTGGGCCAGGACTTCTTTTTAGAGGTGAATAAAACTTCAGCTACAAAAATATAAAGATGCTTGAAGCATACTTTCACTGGTTACCTACATTTTCCAGCAAGTTCTCTTCCCTAAGCTACTAAGATTATTCATTCCTTCTGGTTTATTTGGATAAGCTGCCAATTTTCCCTTTTGCTATTTTGAGGGGCTAATTTCCCACAACATAAAATACATCACTAAATCTTCAGCTTTTCACTCAACCTCAGATGATACAGATGTTTCAAGAAACATCAGTTTGGGTATGACATTGAATTAGAGGATATTATTTATGAAATAAATGTCTTGACTGAAAGAGAATTATGTATTTTGGTCAATTTTCCCATAGTTCTAAGAATAGGGCACTTTTTACTCAGATGATATTACATGAGATGCTTTTCTTAAAATCTTCTAGTGTCTTTGATTCCAGAAGTTTCTTACTCTGCCTAGCTTCTTTGCTCCAATACCAAATCATGTGTTCTCTCAAACCTCTCTTTTGGAACTCTTACTAGTGATCCTGAATTTTCACATGCCTATTGCATGGTTATTCTGTAGGACTCTATGCTTTCTCCCTCAGTTTCTCTCTCTTGAATTCTGACTTCAATTTATGCAAAACTAATATCTTCATATGAATGAACAGCATGGAGATTTCTTTATTCTCTCTTATCTAGTCTCAAGACTCCAAATCTACAGACCGCTGAATTTTTCTTCTCTCTCAGACTTTCTCTTTTGGAGGTAGATTGACTAAAGCAAACTTCTTTAAAATATTAGTCATTGTTTGCTGGGCTAATTGAAAACACTCGTAGACTCTATAATCAGAGAAAAAATGTTCAATAGGGGATTCAGAGTTGAGGGTGGAGGTGTGAGGAAGGGGGCATGGATTAATTTTTCTGTATGTACTTCCTATTTTTGACCTCTCCCAAAGTTTTTCTACATCCAATCACTTTAGTGTTGATATAAAATGTTCCCTTGAGAGTAAAAAAAAATATACCAAAGGATATTAGATAAAGGGAGGAGGCATATAGAAGAAGAAGATGCCCCACCATTTTGGCCATCTGCACTTTTTTTGGGCCAGATCCTTGTGGATTAATGTTTCCAAAGGGGATTTGAGAAAGTGTGGTGAAGACTGTGCATCCAACAATCATGTACAAAATGAGTACATTATTGTCTCTTAACAAACTGTCAACAAGGTGAACATCTGGAATTACTCTAGTGGTTGAGAAGCCCCTCCTGGTCCCCCTCCTGCTGCAATTTAAAGAACACAAACTTTGGGACAAATGCCTAGCATAGGCACTGGTACCCAATAAATGCTCATCCAGTATTTGTTGACTGAATCCATGAAAAAATGCATGAATGCATGCAACTTGTCTCTTCAAAATAACAACAACAACAACAACAATATGACCAAGAAGAGAAGTTCTAGATGAGAACAATAACAAGTAGAGAAAACTTCCAAAGTCCATTCTGGCATTATTATTTTGCTTTTAGAGGTCAACTGAAGGAAATCTCTTCCCCTTATCCTAAACCATCTTGTTGCTTTGGAACCCTGCCATTGTCTGTGCCTTTGGCCTTCAGTTATGTGGGTTATGTCTGTCTCCCAAAACAGATGGCTGCTAAATAGGAAGGGAAAGTTGTGCTTTACTCTGCTGGTCAGGCTACACCTGGAACACAAGTAAATGTTCTCTGGTTGTATATGAAAGAATAGATCTAATCAATTCTTTTCTGAGAACTGATTTGGATGGGGAAGCTCTGATAAGGCATCCTCTCTGGAAGGCCAGTAAAGGATGCTTCCCCAGTGCCTGCCATGCTGCTCTGGATAGCAAGCAAGAGCTGTCAACCATATAGTAACTTGATAGCTATTTTCTTACAGTAGGTCCTTTACTAAAAATTATAAGAGGGCAGTGATAAGTGGAAATCATGAGTTTGGCATTTGACCTCCTCAGGCTGCTCCTTTCATGAGAAAATGACCCTGAGATTTGTTTTGAGAAAATCCAAGTTTTATTAAGTTAAACCATCTGAAAATGTCATTTTTGCTGCTCAAAAAAAAATTTTTTTTTTTTTAAAAGGTTGAAAATGGTCTTTTGAAGTGAAGGTGAGGCCAAGATCTAACTGACAATTGCCTTTATCAGCTGCCTCATTTTGATGGGAAAATATGTAACTAGTAAGACATTGTCCTAGAGATTCCAGTGATTAGCATTTTAAAAAAATTTCTAAGTTTGTTTATTTGTTTCTAAGACAAAGATTTAGATTTGAGATGAAAATGTCAAAACCTCAAAGCTGTCCTCTGTGTGCCTCAGGATGATGTATGATACCTCTTCTGTGGGCATCTTAATGCTCTCATTAGAATTGTTTTGTTAGCTTATGTTTTATATTTTATTTTGCTTTGAAGTAATTGAGGCTTGTACAGAACTCAGAGTCTTATCAGACACTCTCCTTTGTGCAGAGCTCACTATCACTGTTTCTGCAAGCAAAAAAACCCATTTTGCTAAAGCCTTAGCTGATCCTGAAAAATGTTAACACGCTTACTGCTTAATGTTTGCCAATAGACTAATCTAAAAATGGCACTAAGGAGGTTACCTATTATCCACAGAGCAAGAATACTTTTCGGGACTAAAATAGATTATGGTCAGTAGGGACTTGATCTGCCAACAGAAAGTTATTTTGGTATCCCCAAGCAATTCATAAAAATAGAATGAGATTTTCATATGGTGAATCCTGTTTGTTTTTTGTTAATTAAAATAACATGAATCCCTCCTTTTGTACTTTTCAAATTTCTCTTTCTCTTATACTTATTTTCCCTCAGTGTTTATTTATGAATTAAATTCATCATCTTTTGAATTTCAATAAATCATCCATTTTTACACTTTTGCAATGGATAATATCCTTTGTGCCATAGTCAAAGTTTATTCTATAAAATTCATTTCTATTAATATTGTTAAAGAAGTGCAACTATGCATCATTGAGACACTATGGAAAGGTTTAAAAATTCGTTTTTTTTTTCAGTGAAAATAAGTAATTTTTCTATATGCTCTCAGATTCCTAAGAAGTTGAAAATTCCCATTTTTTTCCAATGAATATATATTAGACAGATTGACTTTGTCCTTGTTTGTTGTCCTTGTGGCCTAACCACTTTAGTATTTGTCTTGGACAAAAGTGTCTTGACTTGAACTATAGATTAGATAGTCACCATAATAATGGTGCTAAAGAAAAAAGCAATCTTCTTCTAAGACTGAAAATTTGCTAAAGTGTTTAAGTTAAATGTTTCCAAAGAGTAATATAGGTATATATGACTGTAATAGACATGGTATAATGGTGTTGGAAGTTAAAATTACAATCAGTAGGGGATTTCAAAGTCTCATGAGACTATTAGAGATAATTATTGGCTACAATTAACTTCCCAGTAACCGTCCAAACATTTTGTAGTCATTAAAAGAATCTATCTACTCACCATATTGGAAATTATAGCATTATGAAGTTTCAATGTTTAAATACACATAAAATTGAAGAAAACAGTTAAGTAAATAGGATCTCAAGTCTTCATTTTGCTGCAATGTTTATACAAGATACAGGCTGATTGTTTTATAATGTAAGACAAAAAGCTACTGTTGCTTTGCTCTCAGGAGTTTTGTTATTGTGCTATCTTCATCATTTAGGGAAAAGGAGATGGAAAGAAGTAAAATTTGGGGCTGAAATATGAATTGTGAAATCCAAAGTATGCAAGTGAGAAGAGAAATCCTGACTAAAATGTCATTCTTCCATGTTATTGGAATCTGTCTCATGCATTGCCTAAGTGCTTCAATATTTAGATCATTTTATGAAGCAGTAATTGAGGATATCACAAATGTTGGCCTGACAGAATTTTAAAGACAGATGAGAAGAGATGCTGGACTTGTATTGGGAGGAGAGAGGTATAAATCCAAATGTTATGTTCTGGGTAGAACACTGCTGTTGCTTGTGATTATGAAATTTGGCTTGATAGACTTAATTTAGTATTGTGCTGTGCAACCTACTTCATCATGGAGCTGTTCATCTCAGAATTAGCTGCATTAATTATAAACATTATATATATATGTTTCTTCCTGAACAATCTGTCAGCACGGTAGAATGAACGTAATCATTCATTCATATGGTGAGACGTAATTTGCTGCTTCTTTTTCACTAAGCAGCACTAGCACACCATAATGTTCTTTCCTAGTTTGAGTGCTCTCAGCAATCTGATTATTGTGTTTACTCTATGGTGTTCTTTCCTGTCCTATTTTTCTGGCTGAGAGTCTTTTGATTCATAACAATAGTTTGTTTTCAAAAGGATAAACAAATGTGATTATTTCTAATGGTTCAAGGGTAGATTGCATGCTACAATGGAGGTCTTATGGCTCTTTCAGATCAGCTTTTTATAGTTCATGGTCCAGGCCTAGCTAGATTCACTATTACAACAATTTTAAAGAGTTCTTTGAAAATAAAGATATTAACCAGAAACCTCCTGATATATTGATAGCAGGTGATATATTAAAATTACAGGGGCACAGCTCCAAGTGGGCTACACAAAAGGACCCCCTATAAAAGTGATTTCCTTGGTACTAACAATTTCCACATATGCATTCCCCATGCTGCACTTAGTATGCCTGTAATTCATGCAGGAAACTCCCAATTTATTCAGGTACAAAAAGAACCAAAAACGCTAAATATATGGTTATATATGAATGTATTAGTCAGGGTTCTCTCGGGAAACAGAATCAACAGGAGATATCTGTTAATAATATGACATTTTATGAGTCTTCATGTGACCGTGGGGATGCACAAGTCCAGGTTCCGCAGGCAGGCTGCAAGCCAGGGTCTCCAATGAAAGGTCCTTGATGAGTTTCTGGGAGAAGTTGGCTGTCCAAAAAGGTGAGCTGGGAAATTCTCTCTGAATGTTGAAATCACTTCCCCTTTTACGGCATTCAACTGATTGGATAAAAGCGGCACCCACTGCTGATGCAATCTCTCTGATTGATGCAGGTGTAATCAGCCATTCATGCAGTAAACTCACTGGTGATTGAAGTCCATAAATGCTCTTGTGTTACAATTAGCCCAGTGCTTGCTGAACCTAACACCTGGACACAATTACCTGGCCAAGTTGACACATTAGCCTAACCATCACAATGAATATGCCACAGCATAGTTTTTATACTGTTAGTTGTTATGATATTCTAATGCTTTGAAAATTGACAATGTCTGACCAAAGGGGATTCTGTTAAGCATGCACAAAAAATCATAAATTCATTCCAAAGTTCAATTTCAAGGTTCATTTTTTCACAATTTATCATGCTGACCTTAAAAGGTTGCTTCATTCCTCTTTACAGACTGGTCATTGCAACAGTTTATTCCCCAATTTTTCCTCCAGCCATACAAAGAGAGCCCATGAAACTTGGACCTCAAGGTATCTAAGCTATCACTGGATATTGCAAAAATGGGTTGTTTTTCAAGATGGTTGAAATAAGACTCCATCCCACATACTCTTCTTGCAATGTGACATTGATCCTCTTCCCTTTGAGAGGTGGGGTCTTTGTTCCCTCTGCTTGGATCTGGGTGGGCCTGTGATCACGATGGGAGTGATGCTATATGACTTCAAGGCAATGTCATAAAAGGAGATCTAGCTTTGCCTGGCAGTTTTGGACCCTTTCCTTGGAACTCAGTCATCATACTTTGAGAAAGCTCAGGCTGCATGGAGAGGCCACCTGTAGGGAATTCCTGCTGACAACCCTACATCATCTGCCAGGCATGTGAATGAGGAGACCTTCAGAGTAACTCCAGCCCCAGCCACTCTGTATCAGCAGACACATGAGAGACCCCAAGTGAGAGCTACCTAGCTAAGCCCAGTCAACTTCCAAACCCACAAAAGATAACATTAAAATGATTGCAGCTGTTCTAAGCCACCAAGTTTTTGCGTGGTTTGTTATGCCGCACTAGATAACTGGATGATGTGTGTGTGTTTTAATTATTTTATTTTAAAAAGAGTTTTAGATGACATAAATGTTACACCAAAAATATAGGGGATCCCCATATACTCCATCCCTTCCCCCTCCTCCACTTTGCCCCATTAACAGCTTGTTTCATTAGTGTGGTGCATTTGTTACAATTGATTGACACATATTGAAGCATTGCTACTAACCATGGATTATAGTTTACACTATAGTTTACACTTTGCACCACACAATTTTATAGGTTTTAACAAAATGTGTAATGGCCTGTATCCATCATTGCAATGTCATGCAGGACAATTCCAGTGTCCCCAAAATGCCTCATGTTACACCTATTCTTCCCTACCTTTCCCCTCAGAACCTCTGGTGGTCACTGCCTTTGTATCAATATTACAAACTCTTCCATGGCTAGAATAATACTAAGTCTACTTTAGGCCATAGTTGCATTCCCCCTTCATGTTTGTTCATTCCTCAGTATTGAGGAGTTGGGGATGGTAATGCCCACTCTGTGCTTTTAAGTCAGACAGACTCAAGTTCAAATACTGACTTCCTCTTCCTAGTGGAATGATACCAGTCAAGGTCAAACACTCAGATGTTTATCTAGAATACTGTAGGTGGTCAATGAACAGGAGTTTACCTTCCTTTCCCCCTCCATCCTTCCATCTCCTTTCCTCTTCCTTCCTTTCTTTCTACCTTACTTCCATTCTTTCCCTGCTTTGCTTGCTGCCTTGACTCTTTCCCTTTCTTCTCATGTAAATTCAACAAGTACAGCTGCTTTTGTGTTAGGCCATTTTAAACTGGAATAGGTTAGTATCAGATGTGGATTTCACAGGGAGACAGAATTCAGGATGCTTTTTTTGTCACTGAAAACTACTGAATTACAAGTTCCACAATCAGCATAAAATGCGCTCAGACCCTCCATGGACTGTGTATGCTGCGATGTGATCAAGTGCCTTGGGGAAATGGGATAAACAAAATTTTTAAAAGGAATGTTTCCATCAGTTCATGGTGAACATTATCTATATTCAGTTCAGGCGAAGAATATCTTAAGAAGCTAGATAAAGGAAATGAAGGCATGAGCAACATGCTATTTGTAGGAATGACATACATTATCTCCTTGGCAACTGCAGGGTGGCATGCAATTTGGCAATCTATGTTGTGTCATCTTGGATGCCTGGAAGTCACTGTTTCCTACGGAAACAAAGGAAAGAACAACATGAGAAAAAGAGTTCTGATTTTAGTATTCTGGGTAAGTATTTTAAAACTGAGGGACCATCAGGCTTTCACACAAAGCTAGAACTCAAAATAGCATTAAGTTTTCATTTATTAATTCCACAATGCTTTTGAATATGGATTACAGCCAAATTTTCAGATTCTTATATTTTTGGCCCTGCTGAGATTTCTATTCATCCTTCGTGGTCAAATGATGACTCAGGCCATTGGGCTGAACTTTCAATGCACCAGTGCTTTGTAAGTCTTTCATAAACATCAGGGGCTCAGCTTATGCACATTCATGTATTCATTTATTCATTTACTTAACAAGTATTTGTTGAGTGTCTAAATATGTGCCAGGAATTGCGCTACATATTGAAAATGGGTAGACCCTTTGTCTTGTGTCTTGCAATCTCCCTGTCATTTCCATAGAATATTGTGACATTTCTTTATTTGGATCAAATCAATAACTTAGGAAGCATGTATTTAACACCAGCCAGGAAAGCCTATTTTTATTGGGAGCTAAGAGTTTGCAGAAATGAACCATAGGACTGCACAATACTTGATGGGGCACAAAACAATTCTCATCATGCCTTTTCTTTGATCAGTGATTTCACAGACAGTTCTTGGGTATGGTCAGTTTATTTTCTTCAGCAGCCTCCTAGTGAATGGCTCCCAAGGAGTTATATTAGCAATTCATTTGCAATATGCTTTCATTTGGTAGGTCATTTGACAGAAATTGAATGTCTTAAATGGGGGAAACTCAGGCCACAATACAGCTGGTTAGAGTCTAAAAGTTCCCACTGTGATAGGACTCGAAGGCAGCCTAAAGGGTTGCAGTGGGAGTGGTTGATCACCACTGGAGAATGATACGGCTGGTTACATGAAAGTAAAGCCTCACATTAGTGTTGCAGGATCACCAATGGGCTCCTGGGAGTTTTCTCAAAATATTGCTGGAGATAGGAATTGAGATTTACTGTGGAGCAAAGACTTGGGCTCAGCAGTCAACTACTCCCAAGGATGATGTTGCCTTCTCTTGATCTGCTTAGTGTCTCCACAGCATTGCTTTTGCTGCTTCAAATTCTTCACCCACTTCCATCCTCACTGCAACTAAAGTGAGGCATTTCAACTAATTGCAAAGCTGACTGTTAATGTCCACCTTAGAGTCTCACAAAAGGACCTTCTAAGCTGAGCTTCCAAAAAATAATTTCAGGATTTTAGAAGAAATCAAAAACTGCTTTCTTCTAGTTCAAAAGAGTGGGAGAATCCATGTGCCTGATTTTGTAATTTCAGTATTAAAATGAGCAACCAAATTTCACTTCCTGGATTTTTCCCCATAAGGACATATTTTACTATGTCCTCTCTAAGAGCAGTATTTCAGCTTAGAATTTTCTTGGATTTGTGGAGATAGTCACGGAAGATTTAAATAGCACTGCAGCTGTACAGAAAAGCTGTTCTAGTGTGTGCTTTGAAAATCAGCTTTTCAATAACTGATAGCTTTAGAACCGTGATTAAGAGGAAAAATCCAGCCCTTGTTAAACAAGCTATTTCAGCCACTGGCTGTGCGTTCCAAGCAGCTTGGGAAAAAGAGGCTCACATTTCTCCTCACTTTGCTCCTGGAGAGGCAGATTGGTGCCAGGGGTCTCATGCATTTTCTGTGTAGTGCCACCGGGAGAGAGGAAGGTGGAGTTTGATCCAGGAGGTGACCCTCTCCTGCCCAGTAGCAATCATTCAGTCATGCTTTTAAAAAGGAAGATGTATGCAACAGGAGAGGAAAAGCATTTCATTTTGGTTATCAGTTAATATTCCAGGATTGACTCATTAAACAGTTCATTAACTACTACAGTGGCCCAGGAAGTATAATCTGGATAGAATAAATGACTGTCATCTGGTTTTCAAGTGGATTAAAATGTGTTGCTTTTGGCTATATAGCTTTGCCAACTACTTATCTCCTGAGACACATTGTGAGAAACTCACTTTTGCTGTTTTGAATATACAGGAGGAAATGATTTTGTTCTTGATTTGTTTCAATGCAGTTTATTCTTCATTTATTATTTATTCCTTCAACTTACTTTTACTGAGTACTTCTTAGTGCTGGGAATTGTGCTAGTTGGTGGGAAAAGGAAAACAGTAAGACACAGTTGTCACCCTAAAGAAACCCATAGTTGGTAGGAGCACTTACACAGTGTGTGCTAAATGCTAAGCTGGAGAAAAACAGAAGATTTTGTGAAGACATGAAAATCCCGACTCAGTTTCTATGGGGGAGTGGGATCCTGATAAGGGTTGTTGGGGTGTCAGGTTAAATTTCCCTGAGGAAGCAATGGTTAAATACTTTGCCTCCTAAGGGAGGCAAAGAAAATGCAGGAAAATAGGCAGTAAGAAGAGAATGTGCACAGACATAGAAGCAATAGAATATAGAATACAGCTCATATTTAGTTTTGTAGAAGTAATGGGAAGCATCCTGGTTAAAGTTCATGGATTTTAATTTGGGTTTCCCCAAAAGCAGACTCTGTGACAAGGATTTGTGTGCAAGCTATTTATTTTTGAGGTTATCCTGAGAAGGACTGCAAGAGAGTGGTTAAGTGAGATGGAAAAGAAGAAAAGCCACTGAAGTGTGTATTATTGAGCAAGTTACTCCTGTGGGCTCATCATGCTGCATGCCCTTCAAGAGTATGTGTGGAACATGCCTCATAACTGTTCCACTGGGTGACAAAAAAGTTTGGGTATTTATTTACCAACTCCTCTCTCTTATTGGTTGAGGATTAGTCTAAGTGGTATTGAGTACCCTTGTGACAAATACCATACTACGGATTGATATAACAAAAGAAATTTATTGGCTCAGGGTTTCAGGGACTAGACGGCTTGCTTCCTCCTGGGATTGGCAGCTGTCTTGCTGGCCAGCAATCCTTGGGTTCCTTGGCTTTCCCATCACATGATGATGTCCTCTCTTTTCTCTTAAAGATTCCACTGACTTCTGACTTCATGCTCCTCCCCATGGCTTTCTATCTTTATAAGGTCCCCAGCAATAGAATTAAGACCTACCCTAACTCAGTTGGGCCACACATTCACTAAAATAAGCATCTTCAAAAGGTCCTGTTTACAATGGGTTCATACTCATAGGAATGTGGGTTAGGATTAAGAGCATTTTTTGTTGTTGTTGCTGTTTT